>JAVQJG010070884.1:0-12117 GCA_036024015.1 Craterocephalus amniculus | reverse complement strand
TGATAATAAAAAAAATCATTATTATTGTTATTATCATTATATACTTGTATAGTTGTTATATGCTTAGTTAAAATGGTTTTAAAAATAATCAGAAACACTGATTGCACTTTTTTATCTCTTTGTCCTAATTTTCTGTCTTTACTTACTGACATGTATTTTATTTCTTGATGTCATAATGATCATTGTATTGAAAATATATCCAGTTTTATTCTTTAATAAAAGTCACATTGAAACTCAATTAACTTCAAATTAACTTATAATAAGCATTTTATTTGCTTCTCATTGACTTGTTTTCAGACCTGATCATTTTAATTTTATGTTAATTTTATGTTAAAGAAGCTCAAAGTTTAATCAAAAATAACATTTCCGATCAGTAATTTGTCATTGTTTTTAAAAGTTATTACCTTGTGAGAGAGTTTCTGCTGATCTCTTCTGTGTTGCAGCTTCTCTGAGAGCAGGAAACTATTTTCTTCTTTTTTCACTTCTTTTCTTCTGGAAAACAGGAAGATGAGAAACTGTTGGAGCAGAACAGGCGAGCGTCTCCAGAGGAGACGAGCTGCTCTGGGATCAGGTCGACCGTTGGCTCCGGCGGTTGGTGACGGACAGAAAAACAGGAAATTTATTTTCTCTCTCATGTTGTTGATCATTGGAACCAGAGGCTCTTATTAAACAGATGGAGCCGTGAAACACATAAATACTCTAGAAATAAACTTCTACTGCAGCTAAAGCTGAAATACTTAGAGGTTTTAGAGTTAAAATGATAATAAAAATATCTTTGTTGACTCTGAAGGGAAAATAAATGTTAAAGCTGCTTTTAAAGAGTAAATGAAAATATATTAACATCAACTTTATTTATTTATTTTTATCAAGCTCATTTATTTCATTAGATTTGTTTTACTTTGTTTCACATAATTTATTTATCTTTAGATGTCAATTGAATTAATTTTTTTAAATGATTGTAGATAACATTCAGGTGTAAATTTTAAAGGGGTGTTGCATCATATCTGATGCTCTTATATCAAACTTAAAAAACTTTTATATTTATGAGTTTTCGGATTTCTAATCAACATCTTTAATGCAGCTATGTGAGCAGCAGTCTGCAGGACATGATGCCGCTGCACCAGTATAAAACCAGGTCATATTTAGTGTTGTGTTTTTATCCTTTTTCAGTCTTTTATTTTTGGATGGATTATTTCAAACCATCATATCTTCTGTATCTGAGTGATTTTTGTTGTTTTATGTTGCAATGTGTTGCGGACCTGTCCGAGTACAACGTTGCACTTTGGGGACAATAAATTTACTTAACTTGAAACTTTACTGTGGTTTCATGAGAGATCCAATCCAGCTTTATTTATAAAGCACTTTAAAACAATATGCTTTTACAATATGCAATACTTTTTAAAAGTCCTGTAAACAAGATTAGTGCCAATGCTATCTGCTGTTGCCATGGAAACAATGGACACTGCGAGACAGAGGCTGGTTATTCTGCCTTCACATACACAACAAAGTCACATCATCTGAAAGTCTTTTCCTAAAAAAAATCGTTTTCTGAGCCTAAAAAGCGGTTTGCATGTGAATAAAATCTGCGTTTGTCAGAACAGCGGACAAAAACTTCCCTCCAAGTATGGAGTCTTATCAGGTCCAAAAATAAAAGGAGTAAAAAGTTTATCTGTCCATAGAAAAAATAGTCAAGAGTCAAATTGTGTCAAAGAAAGCATGGTGCAGGCAGAGGGCTTTTATTCTGTCAGCATTAAAAAAACAAAGAGAACAAATGCAATGAGCCAAACCGGTCAAGAATGGTTTTACTCTTATACAACACACTGCACCTTTATTTTATTTTTATACGCCCACCTTGTTTTACACCATTTATGTCCAAAACGTCATGTCTAATCATGTCTTACAAATGTCACTCAATATGTATTAAAAAGGTCCAGGCCCAGCAAAAAATATATAAAAATAATGAAAAACACACAAAATGGTCCTGGAATAGTGAGAGCACTGTGCTGATGAGCAGTGGGACAGAATACTGTGGACTGCTGTAAGACTGAGGAACTAGTTCAGCAAAAAATAACTTTTTTTAATTATAGCATTTTTAACTTTTAGAAACAACTATATACATATTTAATATTTTTTTTTATTAATAAATCATAATTATGTTATATTATATTATATTTAATGTAATTTTATTTTATTTTTAGGGCCAGAGCTACCCAACCCAAGTTTTCCACTGTGTATGTAACTGTACATGTACATGTGATGTATAATTTCTCATAATTTTAATTGTTTTTAAACAATATTTATATTGAACCACAATTAAAAAAGAATTATTTTAGAAATCATTTCATCAGCTTCAGATCATTTCAGTAACAGCTTATTTTTCACTGGTAATGGAAGGGTAGGAATCATTTTTGTGTCAGTCTGGTGCAAATAAACACTGAAGCAGCAGTTTAATGGGAAAAATTTAATGCATTAATCACACTGTGAGATCATTAATCCAGTTCACATGTCCTCTTCTGTCTCTCAGTAAGTTTCGTTTCCTCCGACGGGTCGTGGCATCCTGTCCTTCAGCTCAGAGCCGTAGCTGATCCCGCAGTAATAAACCCCGGAGTCGCTCTCCTGGGACCCCCGCAGCAGCAGCGAGCCGTCGGCCGCAGCAGACACCTTGCCGGGCTGGACGTCGTCGCCGTACCTCACATGAGAGCCGTTAGAGGAAGTGATGCTGAGGAGCAGCGTGGGGCCACGTCCCGCTGCCTTCCTGTACCAGCTGAGGGTGGTGGGGGCCTCTCCATCAGGCGTGGGGGTGGCCGTGGTGGCGTTGGAGATGTCCAGCAGGGGCCACTGCAGCACGGCGTCGTCCCCGACTCTCACTTGCATGGTGGAGGCTGGCCATGTCGCAGCATGCTGCTGGACGCCTGACAAACAAAACAGAGGAAGGATTGGACCACTGAACTATTAATGAACACCCCTTCAAATTTTTGCACAATGTTCACTCTGATATTTGTACTTAGGTTTAACTGAACTACATTAACCTTAATTAACTTTATTTTACTGTTGGTTTTGTCTTTTGACAGTTATTTTTCATTTCACTATCTACTTATTTAAAATTAATTTACTGTAATTCCCTTTTTTCCCATCTAGTTTTTCATGTTCCCTCTGAAGATATTTCTTTGCACTTGTCGACTAAAATGTTACCATGTTAATAACAGATATTTCATGTAAAAGACATTTTGCACAATTAAGTTTGGTTTAAAAATAGAAAAGAAAAAAACAAGACAGAGGAAGAAAGTCTTTTTCCTGCTTACAGCTGTTTTATAAGAGCAGAGGTGCCAGTAAACCGGTAGGCTACTGTCTGGTTCGGTCCGGTACCGTGTACCGCCAGGTAGACGGGAGAGAAACTCCCTGCTATAAAACCAGATTTTAACTCAATCCGGACAGTTTCTGAAGTCTTTTACTTCATGCTGGACGGAGCTTTGGCCCGGCATCTCCCCTCCCGCCCTGCTTCCCTCCCCTCAGAGACAGCAGGGTGGCCTCCTCAGTGCCAGCCTTGGAAACATGAACCACACTTTAAATGCCTCATCAGTAGCTTCAAGTTTGTTTCGAGGTTAATGACACAGAAAAGCTCGGAAAAGAAACTGCTCATAAGCCAACGACCGGACTTTTCACTGCGCGTGCACACCTCCCGAAACAGCGGTTGCAACCGTTCATGGCCTGGAACGTTTACCACAAACGGTCCACAGACGTCAACAGGCGGCGCTCGCACCTGAACAGGATGAATAATTAATGACACCAACGATATTCCAACAGTCTGCGTTTGGCTGAGACACCTTCAACATGTTTTCATCTACAAGTTTTACCAATAAAAACACGACAAGAAGTCTGTTTATCTGTCAAAGTAGTAATGCAGGGAAAACCAGCCAAAGGTCTTTGTTAAAAAGGAAACTTTAGAGCTGAATAGAAAATCTTTAGGGGGAGTTCCACTGAGTCAGACATCATGAAGTGTACTCTGAAAAGAAATCATTAAACATGTGCTGCCAAGTCTTTTTGATTCCTGCATCTCCCAAACGGCCGACGGGTCGCCTACAGTGAAGCAGTAAAATGTTTGACTTTGCTATTTTAAAATGCATGAAATTGGCAGCAGGGCTGCATAATATGAAGTGAAAAATGTTTACACCCAGAGGTGTCTTTTCCTTTTTTTCATTTCGCACAACAGTATCTCGCTTTAGTCATTAATGATCATTTTTCATTCATTTTGTCTCCTTTAATTTGACTGTTTTACTGCACATGTGCAGCTAAAAGTGGATCTAGCTTCCTAGTCAGAACTATCCCTTGTTTGGCTACTTACAAAAGAAATTATATCAAGGTATACATTTTATATGGTGGCTCAAGGAAAATACTGAGATTTTAAATTTAGTTCACTTGCCCAGTCGTAGTCAATAGTACCGGCAAGAATGTAAAACTGCTTCCACCCCGTATCAGTTATTCGGTTCCAGGAAACAGAAATATTTTAAGAAATTTTTGAAAATAATCAGAAATATTTACTTGTTTGAGACTTTTCTGTATTACTTTCAGAGCTTTTTAATCATTCTTAACTTAAATCTGCTTAGCCTCCTTTAAAAGATAAACAGTTCTTTATTAATAGAAATGATTTTAAATGATAAATGGACTCACCAGTGAGAGTGAGGAGGATGACGCAGACCACCGGAGACCTCATCATCATCATCATCATCATCATCATCGTCAACTGTGTGAGGAAGCTCAGCCTTCTGCTGTTTTTGTTCATCCAGCCATCCGAGCGTTTCCTCCCACAACAGGCCAGAAAAACAACACGTGGGGGAAGTTTACTCTGACAGACGTCCTGTTGGGAGCTGAACGTTACAGAATCATCCTGTAGCTGCAGAAGCAGGTCAGATAAACATCATGTTGGTCCTTAAATAAAAACTTTCCAAAGTTGTTTAAGTTTATTTTCTAAAACACTATAAATCCATTATAATAGTTTTCAGGAAACATTTCAAACGAGGAACTAGAACAATTAGCATTAACGCGGGTACAGCCATGAAAGATAGATAGATAGATATGAACCTATCTATCTATCTATCTATCTATCTATCTATCCAAACTTTGACTTTTCATCAATCCATTTCATCTCTCTGTTAGTTGTTTTTTTGTCCCAAAGCATAATTATTGTGCAGCAGGATACCAGTAAAGCTGCAATGACCTCACAGTGATGAACAAAGTGAAGTTTCATTCCTCCGTCTGTGAGTGGAGCTCATTCATACACGGGGAGGAACAGGTGGACTGAAAATTCCTGATCTCAAACGATACCTGTAACCGTAACTAGTCAGATTTCTAGTCCTCCTCTTTTAATCAGTTTTTTTATTTGATAAAAGAAACTGTTTATTTGGATCTTACATTGTTTTGTACCTGATACTTTATCTACTAGTTATGTTTCTGTACATAAAATCATTGCATTGTCCTGCTGATAGTGTCAATAAGCTGCCTCTTCTTTGTCTGATGACAGTCTTTGTTTCCACTGAGTTTCTCATAAACACTCATATCTTAATTATTAGAATAGCAGAAGTAATCACATAATGATCCACGTTAAATCAAGTTATGATGAAGGGGAGGGAAGATGTGCAGGTCATGTGCTTCACCAGCAGAGGGCGCTATCACTCAGCACCTCTCCAGCTCCGCTAACAGGCTGCTGTATGATGATTCAGAATAAATAACTGCGAGATTTATTCGAGACGTTGCGCAGATAGCAAACATAAATCAGCCCCACTCCTCTGTTTTTCAATCAAATGTTGCTTCACTGACATGTTGGATTCCCAAGAGAAATGAAAGCAGATTATCTCCCGGTGTCCCCGCGTGCAGGAGAAAATACTTCAGAGCACGTCACCATGAGTCCCATCAGATCGAATCCTAAATGACGTCATTCCTGCTCCTCATACGGAATGATTAGCGGCTTTTCTCTGATCATGCATGAATGACAAATAAGTGGTTGTGTGGAATTTTCCTTTTTTTAATTTCAAAACAAAAGTCAGCTGAAGTTCGCTTTGGTCCGGTCTGTCCGGACAGTCAGAAACTGCAAACCTGAAGGTCCTCAATGCTGCCTTCACTTGTCCTTGAACTGAAGTCAGAAACTCACCTAGGTCTCCTCTCGTTTCCAGCTGCACCTTTTTATCTTTGCTTTAGCTGCCTATCAGCACAATTTCATCGCTGCTGGATGAAAAGGTGACACGCTGTAATCCACCGTTTTGCATCACACTGGGTATGCAGGCCTTAACTTTGATGTCTCACCTAAATTATTCATCATTTATGTGAGTAATGGCCTCAGCCTGGACGAAGATGTTTCCACTTGTGCACACATTATTTGGGACTGACCTCGTATTTCCTCCCAGACTGCTGAACAGATTTCTGATGTCTTTCCTCCTGGCTGATACTTACATTAGTGTGATGATGCAGGACTTAGTTCAGATTGTTGCTGAGTGGAATCCGACCAGTAAGATCAGAGCATCCTTAGCTTTTGCTGTCAACGCTTTGATTCCTTCATCGGATAATTCCTCAGCAGAGGAAGTGAGGTTAAAGGTCAACAGGAAGTTAAGAAATCAGCTGAGTTTTCTGCTCTGTGATCAAACAGAGGTGAGAAGAGAAGCTCCACCCACCTCATTTACATAATTATGCAGAAACATTGTTGTCATAATTCGTTTGTTTCTCTTCTTCCTCAGCAGGTTCATCCCTCCTTCCTGTCCCGTCCCCCCAGGATAACAGGATACAGGCTCCATTTGTGTTGCAAAATATTTGCTTTACATATTTGTAAAAAAAGCTTCCAGTGAGAGACACCACGTTTACTGACCACAGGAAGGGTGGATTTTCCAAAGATAATTTGTTCATCATTGTTTTTACATCGAGTGTTTAGAGGTTTAGGTTGTAGGTAAGCTGCAAGCTCCGGTTTTAACCGGTTCTGAGCCGAGCTGAAGGTCAGAGACGGAGCCAGACTTTTACGACGGGGGGGGGTCAGGTGGGAAGAAAAGAAATGTTCCTCTCTGTCAAACCGATGTGACACCTGTGGTCATATTAGAAAAGAAAACATCTTTAAACTAAAATGTTTCGATGCGGTCTGCGAAGCTGGATGTGGGAGAGGAGGACATTTTTGTTCTGCCTTACTGGGAATGGTGGGAATGGTGGGAGACTGGATCCTCGTGTCTAGTATATTCTAGTATATTCATGGGTGGAGAAAAAAATTTGTTATGCTGACACTTCAGGGCACAACAGTGAGTCATGTTATACACTTTTACTTACTGTAGAATACAGTGTACATTCATACACTGTAATAATGAAATTTTCTTTTGTGATAAACAGGAAAATAAAAGCAATACAGCCAAATATTTATAGAATATTAATATAATATAAATATGACAAGCATATTTAATTAGTCATTTTGAATGAAATATCAAAATACATTAAAAAAAGTAAAATTTATAAAAAGTAAAATATGATTAAGAAATAAAAAAGCATCACTGTATACGTCTCTTACTGCATGCAAAAGTATGTGGCACTGTTTATTAATAATGCATTCATGAAAGGGTTCGATCAAACTGGATCATGTAGATTAGCTTATTAGCTATTGGCTGCCCAAAAAGTCGCTAAATGATGTCATCATCTAATTTGCATAATCAGCCTGGTTCATATTTTAAGGAACAAAAAGTGATGCAAACCCTCCTTAAATATGTTTATGGCAACAACAAAAAAACAATATTCAATTATTCTATATTTCCTTTAGATTAATCAGGGCCTACAGCATGTTACTATAAATTTACTATTTAATCTTCTAATGTTTTTGTCCAAACTCTTTATTAATAATCAGTATTATCCATCAGCAGCAGCAGCTCTGTTCAGACTCAGCATGAAGCAGCAGGCGAACGTCTCCTGCTCTGCCTGCAGCTCAGAGCTGGAGGACGGAGCTTCGTGAACCCGCTGCTCACCAAGAAAAAGCAAAGCAAACATGTTTTTTTGCAGGATTCCAGAAAAAGTCGCTAGATTTGTCCCTAGTTTGGAAAGTTCACCATTTTGGAAAAAAGTCGCTAAAGGGGTCTGAAACTCCTAAAAACTCATTAAATATAGCGAAAAAGTCTCAAAGTTAGCAACACAACACATTTCTCCTCATCAGGTGACCTGTCAATCACCTGAAGTGGCAACCAATCAGATGCGAGCTACAACTGCACGCTACATAAATGCATGGTTATCCTCACTTTTAAACGTTTTAACCTGACGTAGCTCCACCCAGAGGGGCGTGATGGGTGGGGCTGGTTAGGCTGGATGATTCATGCCCCTGCAGCTGGAACAGACACACACACACACACACACTTACACATTCTTACACACCCTCTCACTCCAGGCAGGAATGACACATTTCTGCAGAAGTGATGGTTGGCGGTTGCCAGGATCCTTCCCTCCGATCCGATCTTGTTCCGATCAGACTCGGCCCCACTCGGCGGTGGGGCAGAGTGCGACGGAGGGGGCGGGGCTTGTGGTCGCCAGCTGTGTGCCAGCATCTGGCGGCCGGTCAGCAAAGAGCGAGAGCTGCTGCAGTTTGTCTTTTCTTTCTGTTTCTGTTCCTCTAAGTTTCTTTTCTGCAGCTCAGACCTGTTTTCAGTTCATCGCTGTGAGGCTGGGAAACAGAAACAGAAAGCTCAGTGTTTTCTGCACACACACACACACACACACACACACTTCACACAGAAACGAAACTTTCCATGAACTCTGTGTGCTTAACTGCCGGCTGATGTTGCAACCTTCCTGTGATGGTTGTGTCCTCTCTGGGTTTGATAACGGCGACACAGAGAGGAGGAAAGGGTGAGGCTCGGGGTGGGGAGAGGAGGAGGAGGAGGAGGAGGAGGGAGGAGGAGGAGGAGGAGGGGATTACCTCCCCACGTCTCTGCCCAGCCTGAAAGGAAACTCAGCTCAGTCGAAGCGGAGCTCCTCAGCCAGCAGCTGCTTCTTCGCCGTCCTCTCCGCTCAGGTGCTCCTCATGGCCGCCGACAGCAAGAAGTCCCACAGGGCCAAGAACGCGGCGCTCGGGCTGCTGTCCGTCTGGTCGCTGGTGTCGCTGGTCATCCTCGTGGTGTGGGCCACCTCCCCGGACCTGAAGGGCTCGGCCCAGTGCCGCTCGGAGCTGCAGGACATGAAGGAGAAGCTGGAGGGGGCCAAGGTGGTGTTCAGCAAGGACAAGGAGGCGCTGGAGGAGAGGGTGGAGGGCGAGCGGGAGAAGCAGGCCCAGCTGCACGGGGACATCCTGGTGCTGCTGGGAAGCCTCAACGCCACCAACACCACCCTGGAGGAGGTGCTGCAGCAAAACGTGAGTTTATCCTCCTGAAAACATCATTTTATCTGTGTATTTTTCTCTTTGGGTCGTTTAAAAAGGAAGAACAAAGTTTGCGAAAGTGAGTCATCCTCAGAGGAAATGCCCTCAGACAGCATGAAGCAGACCTAAAGTTAAATCTGTTGGCTAATAAAACTGATTTTGTTGATTCAGTTAAATTGAAATCATGAGAATTAAAGGCGTCGTTTCTATTTCAAACTTCTGATTGAGTTAAGTTTCATTAATTGAACGGGTTTAAGTGGAGCAGCTCTGCTCAGACCACAGATGCATGGCTGTGATTGGTGCCTAGTAAATCTGAGTTCTGATCTTTGCTGCTTTGCTTCCTGTGGTGAGTTTACATGGAGACAATGCTGCAGGAATAATTAGCTCTGTTTGTGAAAGTTGGCAGCATGAGTGTGAAGGATGTTACAGCGAGTCACACCAGCACCACAAATCTGACTTTTTACAGATATTATGTCTGCAGAATAAGCAAAATTGTACATTAGAAATATTATTTTTCATGCTATTTTTCCAAGAAAAGTAAAATATTAACTGATTTCTGCATGAACTGACCATCTTTCGTGCTGACTTCAGATTCTTTATGTGAATCCTTGGTTTGGGCCATGCTGTAAGATTGAGGATTGATCGTAGACGGAGTGAATTAAAGGGGAAGTTCGGTATTTTTCAACCTGTACCTATGTTGTAGCATGAAATACGATCATTTACTCACCCAGACAGTTGTAGCGCAACTCGAACTCCTTCAGAAGATCTTTAGATCCACACGCGATCAGCATAAATAAGGCATTATCTGCTACAAAACGCCTTCATTTTACCAATGTGTTGTTAGCAAATGCTAACTAGCTCTGCTGGGAAGGAGGTTCATGCCAGACAAGAGCCCCAGTCGTCTGGAAGTTGAAGTGATGAAGCAGTTGATCTGAAATCTGAAAGGAGAACAAAAAGCAGCAGGTGGATGCAGGTGGCATCCAGCGTCTCCATGGGAAAAGCCATAAAGCTGACTGCTGATTGGCTGAATCCGGCCAGCTGCCCCAGGACAACGCTGATGCTGATACCGATACTGATACTGACAGTGACACAGAAAGAGATCAGTCAGTTAAATTAACGGTTGTTTTCGCGCTAAAACACCAAACTTACTGGTTAAAGATCCAAACTTAGCGCTTCGCCAGTGGGAGGAGCCTTTTTTTTTCATCCCTGAGGTCATGTGACCGTCCGACATCCTGGTCCTGACTCTGAGCCTGCTGCTGGTTTACCTGCACATGTTGCAGGATTGCATAGAGGAGAGGAACCGGAGCTAAAGTCTGGCGATAGAGACTAACACATCATTATTTTAGCAGAACTCCATCAGATTTAACGACTTATCAGTTAAAACAGTTCATTCAGGCTGCTTCTACTGTTTACTTTTACAGAATATAACCGTCCCTCTCCATGTTCATCCTGCAGCTGAAATAAAGAGATCAGCAGCATTAACTGCATAATGAAGGCCAGCTGTTTGCTGGGGGTCAGATCCTCCTCCGTGCTGCGTAAAGCTCCGGCTTATTTCTGGGAAAGTTTCATTCTCAAGACTTAAGATTTATTATGAATTCATTAGACCCAGATCTGCTGGAACGTAGTTCAGACACACACACACACACACACACACAGGAACTGACATCATGGCTGATTTCACCACCCGATGTTTGGCACTCTCACCTCCAAACATGAATCTGAACTTTGTTTCTGATCAGCAGTTCAGACGTTTTTTTCATTAGATAAATAAAAACAGGCTGTTCTGCTCTCTGATTGGTTGTTATTAGATAAATAAAAACGATCAGCTTCATGTTTATTTCTGGCTGAGCTGAGTTTGGTTTTCTCCTGACAAACAGCAGTGAAGGTGCAAAGTTTCGTTTCTCGGGCCGATGGTAGAAGACTCAAAGCCTCAGGGTGTAACACTTATCACGAGCTGCTTCCTTTTCTGGCGGCACACACGGGGTTGCCATGGTGACTGTGACACGGCGGTGTGAGAAAGCTGGCAGTGTTCCAGCATCTAACAGGTTTCCTGCTGCCGTTCTGTGGCGGCGCTTCTCATGATGCTGCGGGGAGTCTCGGACTTCCTCCACCAGTCTGCGACCGTTCCAGCTGCTCTGGGATGTTCTTTTCTGAGTTTTTGTGTGACATCAACTGTGTTGATCTTCGATGCCACGTGTTATTCTCTTTATTTCCTCCTGATGCGAGGCCTTGGCATTGTGTGAAAGCAGATTAGTTTGCAAAGTTTCAGGCCGCGCCCTGAAGGATGGAGCTGCTGTAGCTCTGACAGAGCAGCAGCAGCAGCAGAGAGGAGCCGAAGCAGTTAGAAAGTCTTCATAATGCCCGTCAGTGTCTGCAGAGCAGCTGCACCACGACTCAAATACAGAACAACTTCCCATGTACCTGATCAATAACTCCTTATTCTCATATGTGAAGGATAGTTAGCATCAAGGTCCTGGAGATGCACAGAAATGATTCATGACTCTTTTCCCATCGTTCCCAGTCTAACTTAATGAATGGGTCAACACATTTGCATGGGTTCTCCTGGTGAATTGGACCGATGGCAGAAAATCTGAAATTAAAAAAAATTTAAAATAAAATTTATTCAGAAATATATAATTTAATTTTAAAATCATTCAGTAATTCACACTGTAAATTTTGTTTAAATGTTCTGTATTTATTAAACTTTTCTAAAGGATTTCCAACACAATGTTTATCTATCTATCTATCTATCTATC
>JAVQJG010070883.1:0-26440 GCA_036024015.1 Craterocephalus amniculus | reverse complement strand
ACAGTATACTGTGCACCACAATTAGTTGTTAAAAAGTAACTTTTTACTTTTACTCAAAAGTACATTTGAAATCATTTACTTTTTACGTTTACTTGAGTAGATTTTTTGACTGGTAACTTTACTTGTACTTAAGTAAAATCACAGCAGAGTAACAGTAGTTGTACTTGAGTATAATATTTTTGTACTCTTTCCACTTCTGCTGCTAACACTGCTTGTGGGATATTGACATAAGTCAATGTCCAACAAGCAGTGTGGCTCACAAAAAATAAAATATGCTGGAATGGAAATAATAATTTCATAACTATTCAAATAAAGGTTAGTTTATAACCATAGCAAATAAAGCAACACTACATAAGTTTCGTACCTTGAAACTCTGTACTCCTACTTGCTACAAATGTAGCATAAAAAGGACCAGAATGCCGTTGTTGGTTTTGGAAGGGTCAGAAACTGTTGACTGACTGACTGAGTCCCAGTAGGCAGAGTGATCGAATATTTCCCATTTTTCTTTTTCATTACATATGCATACATCAACATTTTACAACACTAAAAAATAAAAAAATATGGTAGCTTTATGAAGACATGAAAAATGCAATATTTTATTTATGTTTTTGCTTTGTTTTTTTTAAATAGGGTCCTGTATGACAATTCAGAAAGGCACATCCAGAAAACAGTGCATGAAGACATCAACATCTAAACTGAAATTCAAAAACATGTAGCTACTTCCTCTTTCTCTTGTTGCCCTTAGCAGATGCTGCCTGTGTCGCCTGTGGGTCCAGACAGAGCCTGGGGACTTTGTAAATATGATTCCTTAAACAGTATAATTTTTTCTCCTCTACCCTTTTACCTTCTCCTCTGCTTTTCTCCACTTCTTCCTCCCAGCCTTTACAGCTCAGGTAGACAGATATTCTCATTATTTACTACGGACCCATATTAATCTCGCCATATTTTTCAAAATTATCAGAAAAATAGTTTATAATGGGTTTAGTCTCATCTAGAGTCCAGTGCAATTCTTTACAGTCACCTACATGGTTTTTGCATAAATCATTCCACTAGTACAGTATGGCTTTACTTCACCTTGACAATGTTACAGTACTTCTGCTCTTGAAAATAATTATTTGATATGTATTTTATTATTTTATTATGTATTATTATTTTCATTATTACTTTTTCAAGTTTGTTTTAATGTACTTTTCAAAGCTTCTTCTACACCTTTCAAGTAATGCTTTTAAATGTTTTGTGCAAGCACCTTGAATAGTCTTGTTCATGAAATGTGCTTGCTATATAAATACACTTGTCTTGCCTTTACAGAGCTGCTTCAATTCATGTCTTTTGTTGAAGAAAAAACATGTTGAAAATTCCAGATGCTCAACTAGATTACCTGTGCTCATGTCCTTTGACAAGCTCAATAAATATTTCAAAAGCATATTAATTGTAATCCAATATAACTTCGACTAAAATACTTTCAAACAACCCGGCTTTTCTGCAAACGTTTGTTGAAGAAGGTAAAAATATTCCCCACATTTGCCCGATATTAAGGACAAATATTGGGGAAAAACAATGAATGTATGTACAATTGCTTGGTTTCCAGAAACCTTTTTCAGCCTTGCATGATAACATAATAAAGTACAAGCAAGTCAAATCAGAAGGATCAAAATCCATCCAGTCTTCCCCTTTATTGCTGAACAAATTAGCTATCAAAATTAAAATGGATAAGTCCATGGTAAATATCTACCTTAGGAAGCTTTAAATCACACTTGCTGATATTAGAATTAATAAAAGATATTTGCTTAACATACTGGGTTAGGGGTAAAAAAAGAAAAAGCTCTATTATGTAATTTCACTAGAGACTCAAAGCTATCATTTGCTTCACAGAAGGAAAAACACTAAAGTGAAGTAAAATATACACCCGTCTGACGCAGAGCAATTGCCCTTCTGTTGACCGGCTCTGAATAGGGACCTTATTACATCTCATATATGATCAATTGACTGGAATACACTGCAGCCATTCAATAGCTTCATTTTAGAGGCTTTCACTCTCAGGTACAAAACTAGCTCTCAGAGCTATCGCAGGGAGATGAACCAAAGTGGTAAATTAAGCCTTCAGCTAAATATTCCCCTACTGCAGCAGCTTTTCAGAGACACCATACCCTGACTGCATTATACAAACAATAAAGAGACAATAAATCATTTTTCATGTCACCTTCAACAGGCAGGGCAGTATCCAGAGCTATTTGTAAAGGAGGCTGTTTCTTTGTGTCTTTGTGTATCCAAATATAAAGTATACTGCTGCTGTTTTGGGCCAGGTTACAGCCATTTATTAAACCAGCAAAATTTGATTATAAACAACACATTGGGACCCAATGATACCTCAAATTTCTTGCTGCCTAGTTATATTGCTGACAAATATTGATGGTAAACTTATAACAGATGGGATGATTATGATTGATACATGTGGAACTGTTTTGGAAGGTTTCTTCATTATGCTTCAAAGAAAGTATCAGATATGAAATACAAGGTGTATGTGACAACCTTTTCTCCTCACATGGGATATGAGGTCAATAAAGTTGACCTTTGGTGTTGGTTTGACACACACCAATAGTTGATACACTAAGAAAAAAGCCCATAAGAATACAGAGAATGTATTAGCAGAAAATGAACAGGCCATTTTACCATAAACTATAAGGACACTTCTGTAAGTCCAAAAAACTAAAAAGAAAATTATTTCCTTATACAGTATACACCCTTTAGAATTCCTAGTATGATACTATACTTCTCTAAATAATAGAAGAGAAAAATAAATGATCTGTTGAAAATGGTAAGTGACTGCAAAAAATCAGTCTAAGATCAATTATGATGATATTAAGCACTGTTTTCATTCATAGTGAAAAGGACAGGAAGTAGTGGTGGGTGATGGCTGTCACTTCCTGTATGTCTGTTGAACTCATGGTGCCAACAGAACTAAACATCTTAACAACATTATGTAAATATAAACATAACAAAGAGAACACGAGGTTCCCCATTTAATCTGGGTTCCTCAGAGTCCAAAAACATGCATGATTGGTTGATGAGAGATTCTAAATTCACCCTGGCATAGAGGGAGTGTCTGCTTGTTTTTGTGTTAACCCCATGGTTAGCCCTGTAATGAACTGGAAACCTGTCCCCTGTGTATCCTGCCTCACACCTGCTCCTCTGTGACCTTGACTTGTGTAAAGAAGGTATACAAAGTCCATGGATGGATGATTTATAGCAATCCATCTATTATATCCAGCCAAGGGATTTGATTACCTTTAGAAAAGCATTTTTGAACAGCTTAAATAAACCAATGCTTGTGAATTGACTATATTCCGTTCTGATGTGGAAACATTACATATACAAAATATTTGACTGATTATCACAGTCATTCTCAGTCATCCACAACCACAGTGGTAAAAATGTGTCTCTTTGACTGGCCTCAACATTAATGTATGAGTTACAGCTGCTGCAAAATTCATCGTCAGAGCAAAGAAATAGCTTTCGTCACAATTTATTTATTTATTTATTTTTTTTGGTCATGTAACAAGCTATTTTTGTTTTCATAAGAGATGTTCGGGGTTGTAATAGGAGAAAATATTCTAACTAATATTCTAACATTCTAACTTTGCCAGATGATATTGACCATACGACTCATTGACTCGTTTTTAGTAATGAGTCAAATTAATTTTCTTAACCAATCAGCAATTATGATACCCAAACTTTGCAGCCCACCATAGACCAAAACGTCTTCTGGTTGTAAATTCAAACTGCTCACATATATAATTAAGATTCATTCTTAATTAAACTGAGTTTCACTACATCATGCCCAGTGTTTGAAATTTACATCCGCTCTGCTCTGCAAAGCTCTCTCTGTCAGAGGCTGTCAGATTGCCATTCTATTAGACTCAAACCAGGCTAACATGAAGAATGAGGTCTTTGCTGTGCACTGACCACAGACCAGTCAGTCCCACTGAAGTGTCCTATTTATCATTTGCTGAAAGGAAAAAAGGCTCAGAGCTTTCTAAGATTTCCCCCCAGAAATACTCAGACACATCTGAAAAGTGGATTTCCCATCTATCTATCTGCTGACCTTGATTTGTCTCTGCCCATGAGGTGATCATGTTTAGACCAGTTTGGAAATCACCTTCAGACCTTACCATTTCTCTCCTTATAATTCATTTCTTTTGTGTTGCTTGTTTGCTGATTGGCTCCTTGGTAAAGGTATATTTTAGGTGGTTTACCTTGTCAATGGGATAATTATGCATAAACATTTTAAAGATAACTAACATTAACAGGAATAATAGGCCTAAAACACTTTCTATAAAAGCAGCACAAGGTACTTAATCACAATCACAACACATTATTTAATATAATAAATATTCAAGGGCAGGGTCTCTACTTATTTTACAATGCCCTAAGATTTATTGATACAATGTCAAATTAGCCAAATGTAAAAATTAGGTCTTGGGTTTTGAAGGTATTTGATCATACCTGCACATCGCTCTGACCCGTACCAGACAGAATACTCATACATCACCAGTTTTCTCCGCATAGGCTCAATGTCAGGTTCAGATTCTTTTATTAGTTTTTTAGACTCTTAATGGTCTGGTAGTCCTGAGTCTTTATCTGAGCAGAGCCGAGAAAGCAAGTGAGAAAGACTGACACATTGTGATATTTTTTATGATTAATTGATTTAGTGATTGGTTGGTTGGTGCAAAAAGAAAAAGAGATTCAACTGCATCAGTTAAGTTCGTTTCTTGTGGAACTCAATTTACACTACCTGTCAAACGTTTGGACACACTATGGCTTCAAGGTGTGCCAAACTTTTGACTGCTACTATTGTCACCAAATATATGGAAATCTTAAAACTGTCAAGATATTTGAAGAAAGAGCTAAAATATGTATATGAGTGTATAACAAGAGCTGACATGAGGAGTTCAGGGTTCTTTTCAACATCATTTCAGATATATTCAAAAACAGCAAACCTATGGCTAAGTTTCCCTCTCTGCAGTCACACAAATATCGGGGCTGAAAACGTGAGTCTTACCTTGTTGTTAGGTGACATGTTTTGTTTTCCTGTGTGGTCACGGGCATTTCTTGTGTTTAAATATTGGACTTTTAGCTCAGTGAGTAAAATGCCAGGTTTTAGCCTCATAAAAGCATCTACAAATTCTGTGGCAGTGGTCAGAATAAAAATGCACTTTACTCCACACTAATCTAATTCTGCTGAAAGCTGCTGCATTTCACTTCTTCTTAGGAAAAGGCCACAGGAGAAGGTCAATTTACTAAAGAAAAACCTTCATTGATGATCAGAATGGTACTTTTGAATAAGATGTTTTGATCATTCCCCTAAGTAAAGTTTCCAAGCTCATCTTTGTAACAAGCTGTCTATTGCGCTTTAGAAGGCAGCAGGCTTGTGTGGAATATATCATTAAATCCTGATAATACTCGGTTTAGATTGAGGTTTTCAGAGAGCAGGAGCTCCTTCTGATGCTATTAAATTTCACTCTATTGAAAAAACTATGACTGTTGCGGACAAAAAGGAGATATTAGCATTACTTAACCGTCCTTGCCATGTTCTAAAAAACACTCAAACCACTAGTGACTGCCTACAATTTAACTGAAGTGATAATATTGGTTAGTCAAATTACTATAACAAGCTTACAGTGTCATCCTTGAGATTCACAGCTGTAGAATTCTGGCAGGTGCAGGTCTGAGAAAAATTTTATGTTTATCTGTTTATTTGGGGCATGTATTAAGTATAAAATTATAGTTGCATAAGTACAATGATATTATAAATACTAACCTGTTACTACATAAATTTTAAATTTAAAGTCTCAAATATTGAATCATCTTTCTGCTGTTTTATCATCTTCCTTTGCTTTTCAGCCTTTCAGTATGTGTAAATCTGTTTTTGCACCTGTGTTAGAGTGCACACCCATCTCCATACAAATCATCAACACTTTGATGATAGGTTGTGTGGCTAATAAAAGCTAAAATCTGTCTAAGGCAAGACTTAATCACAACATTAGTCTCTCAGATATTGGGAACAAAGGAGGTAAACAGCCTTGAGGTGCCAGAGCAAAAATATCTCATCTACATCAATCTCAAAGAAAATCCTGATTAGCAGGGCCTTGTTTGAGAGAGCTATAAATATTCCTAAATTAATTTCGTACTTTGTTTAACCCCACCTGGAAGGGCTGGCCCTGCGTAAAATAATAATAGAAACCCTGGGGTCCCATTAAGTCTCTGACTCATGCCAATAAATCCCCTTTCAGCAGTAGTGCAATCCTACCTGACTTGTTTCTAAATACTGGTGACAGGTGCAGCATTGAAACATTTGTCCTTGATGGCTCATGTCCTGCCAGAACTGTCAGTTATGAAGGTAATCATTTGGATTGATTGGACAAATCTTGACATAAAGACAGAATCAGAAATGCCTGACCTCTTCTTGGGTGTATGGTACTTTGGAGGAAATGATGAGGAGAGCTAAAGAGTCATTTCTGGCAGCAGTAGATGATATCTGACTGTAAAAGGAGGGGCGCTTGCTTTGCTTTCTGCAGCTTTAAGAATTTGTTCAACATGATGCTGGATGTCATGCTGCTGCAAACATAAAGTCAGGGCAACCTTTTTTATCCAAGACTGTCAGTTGTTTTCCTTTTCAGTTACCCGAGTGAATTTTGATACACGATGCCAAGCACAACCATAAAAAATAAAAGGGCTTAAATGTGGAAAGATTTGCATTTCTCCTCTTATGTTATCACACAGTTGCTTGATACTGGAAGATACAGATCTCACTGCAGGGAATCAGAAGATTTATGTTACCCTCCACAGAGGCAAATCCGTCGAACATGACAGTTTAATCCTCTCAGAGAACTATCCAACAAGATCAAGGGAGAGCATTTAAAGTTTTCTCCAGGTCGTTGTCATAAATCAAAGCACAAAAGCTGACACCAGTTTTTGGGTGTAAAATGTTAGCCTGATCAGGCTTGTCATGCAGACTTTTTT
Source organism: Craterocephalus amniculus (assembly GCA_036024015.1). Lineage (NCBI taxonomy): Eukaryota > Metazoa > Chordata > Actinopteri > Atheriniformes > Atherinidae > Craterocephalus > Craterocephalus amniculus. The sequence continues at coordinate 19,420 of JAVQJG010070883.1, read as the reverse complement.
TCTTTTTGTTTTTTTTTACTAACAATAACCAACAATGGCAAATAGCCTAAAGGCAAAACAAAAAAGACAAAAGCTTACCATCCAATCCTGAAAGAGGGAAGACAAAAGTAATTTTCCAGTAATTAAAAGAAGGGATATGGGAAATAGAAAAAAAGCTGGTATTTCACTGTAGATTCAACAACTCTAATGGCCAGAGTGGGTTTGATTTCAGACCTTGTTTTATCTCCTGTTGGCCATTTTTTTTCTTTCTTTCATCTACATCATCATTTGAAAATATCCTTTCATTTCTGAAAGGCATTTTTATTCCCAGCTTTCAGCATGGACCCGTTGTAAGCCTTTGTTATTGTAGTGCAGAAAACAGGCACTTAGCTACATTCATAAATATTGCCATATCTCCTTTTGAATGGAACCAAAATTTGTTACAACAGAACATGAATGAAAAGCTCCTCTGTCATTTATCAGTAGGGATCAATGTCATCTTTTTTGCCCTTTTATACTTTGCAAGTTTGCACAAAACCATTTTAGATGTGAGATTAACGGTGTCCCTAATAAGGGAAGCAGGTTTTCCAAAATAACTGCGTAGCTAAAGAACCAATGGATTAGATTGAATCTTGACTACAATTCAGTTCCCCATACTGAGCAAAACCACTTAAGTGCCTTGTAAAGTACACAAACTGACCAAGTTTGAAGCAAAGGGATGCCACACAAAGCATTACATAAAATGTAAACATAAATTGTAAATAAAACACAATGCAATTGATTTTCAAATTTCTAAAACCCATATTTTATTCCCAGTAGATTATTAACAACATATCATATTTTAAAATTGAGATATTTCACCATGTTAGACATTAAAAATATAATATAGGGATAAAGTTACCTTGCTTGGTCTCTAGGTGGAACTGTGAATTTATCCCCCCATGGTATTCAATTAATACCTGGTAATTAAAGATAACTCTACAGCTGAACATAGGAGCCCGTGTGGGCAATACATAAAAGATACCCGAGTCACTGGTTGTAATTACTTTGCTTCACTTCATGGTTAAACCTCACAAATGTGAGTGTAATTTCCAACTAGTACAACTAAAAGAAAATTTTAAGATAAACAAAAGCAGACAGAGCAGATACAGTTAATCTTTAAAATTTGCAGGATTTCTGTCACCTTGTTTCAGCATATACCACCTGCTGTAAGCAAAATAATTGACCACCCTTGTTTTCTCTTTTGCCTGTTACAACTTAAGATTTTGTTTGGAAAAACATAATGATAACAACAGAAATAGCTCATAAAGGTTTAATTTAAGAGCTGATATACCGTTTTGCAGGGTTTTCTTTATCATAAGCTAAATCATTGAAGTTTTTATTCCAAAAGCAATGGCATTGTACTGGCAAAACACAGCGCTTTTACACACTGAGTTGCTCTTTTTTGTTTGTTTTATTCAAATGATGAGAAAAATATTGGGGTTTAACACATTTTTTCTGCAACTCTATTTACAAGAAAATGTTGTCGATCAAAGATACACCCAAAGTGAGACTCTGAAGACAAACTTGGCCAAATGATATATAATATGTAAGATGTGATTTTTAGGTGAAACAACCCCAGAGCTGCAGTGCACCGTCTTAATACTTTAACGGTCTGCCTTTTTTTTCTGTGTCCCACTTGTTTAAGCTTCTGCTTCCATGATGACCTTCTGGTCAAAGCTTGAGAAAATATGGGCTGAGGTTGTAAATAATATAGTGATAGATGAAACCTACAGGGCTACACGGCCCATGTGCTCTGTTTTCTTTATTTTACTGTGGGAGACCAACTCACTTGTGTGTGTCATTAGACCCCTGATTCAGCAGTAGCATTGCTGTTTGTGTGTAAGTCATGTGACTACCCAAAGCGCTTTAACACTACATGTCGCATTCACCCATTCACACAGCACCTATATTGGAACATACTTGGTGCTACTTCGACCATTCATACACATTCACTCACTCGATAGGCACATCGGAAGGTAGGGTTCAGTGTCTTGCCCAAGGACACTTCAATATTTAGAGGGGAATTGAACCTCTGACCTCCTGTTACAGCTCTATCCACTGAGCTACAGCCACCCATACTTCAATTCATGCATCTCAAATACATCATGTCTGCTCATTTTATTTTAGATCATTGTTATAATTAACATGTTTTTGACAATTTGACAGAAACTATGTTTACAAACAAACAAAGCTGATCTGTATTCACGTTGAACTCATGGCTACTTAGACAAAAAGAATTGGAGGTATGCATTGTGTTGTTTAAGAACATAGAGATGTACCTTCTGGTAGTAAAAAAGTATTTCTGAACCCTCTATATCCTGTAAACTGAAGTTCAATTGTAAATATTTCACAGAGGCTTCCCTATATGTCCTATGTTACATGTTATTCATAGATTAATTCTCTTGCTTGCGTTTACCTTTTCTCTACTGCATTAGTTATTCCAATTTTACATGATAACAAACCAATCAAAGTTCAACTACGGCGATGTTACCAAAATCAATATACCATCTTAATCAGAGGCGTCCAAAGTTGGTCCTCAAGGGCTACTGTCCTGCAGGAATTCAGTGTTTCCTGCTTCAACACACCTTATGAATTAAAAAAATGTATTGGCCTATGAAGGTCTACACAATCTCTAACTATTTTGAGTCAGGCGTGTTGGAGCAGAGACACACTGAAAGCCTGCAGGATTCAGGTCCTTGAGGGCCTGAGTTGGAGACGACCCCTGGTCTAATTGAACATTGCTCAGAGATTTATCTGACACTGATTTTTCTTGCTCTGACATACCTTATTGGTATATTGGACCCATTTAAGAAAAGTGTTTGTATTTGACATCCATCCACCTTCTGCTACTGACCAGGCATCAGGTCACGGGGCAGCATCCTAAAGGCCTATTTATCTTCGACGCACAGAAAGTTTCATCCGTCTTCTGCGTCAGTTTTATGTGTTTTTGGTGCAGGGAAGAAGAAGAAGATAAACAGGAAGAAGAAAACCATGGAAGAAGAATGAAGACGGCAAAAAAACATTAGAAGTTGCACAAGCTTTTGAAATAAAGTTATACAAGTGTTCACGGTGTGTTGTTGGTTAGAAACAACTTAATAGCAGCGCCAATCAATGTTTGAATCTAACGTTGTATCGCAGAGTTTACAATGAACTCAGCACTGCCGTTTAGCGGATGTTAGCCGTAGCAACAGAAACGACGCATGGAAGTATGAAGGCAGCGACGCATGAAGCAGTTTGGAACGGACGTCTCTTTTTACGTCCGTCAGGGAGCATAAATGGGCCTTAAGCAGGCAAGGCCATGACTTCCCTCTCCCAAACCACATCAGCCAGCTCATCCCGAGGTGCTCCCCGGCCAGTCAAGAGATGTAATCCCACTAGAGTGTCCTGGGAGAATCCTGAGATCTCCTGTTGGTTGAATGTGCCCAAAATGTTTTACCAGGGAGAGTTCCAGGATGAATCCTTACCAGATGCCCGATACACCTCATCTGGCTCTTCTCAATATGGAGGAACAACATCTGTACTCCTGGAGCAGGATGAAAACTACACTGCTCCTCAACCTGAGACACATGGACACTCTTAGGTCTGAACATGGTGCTTGTTATAAACAATCTATGATGGGTTGTCCATAAGAACTCATTTTTGGACTCCTTAAAGGGAGTAGTAGAGCACTCCTTCTGGGGACTCCTTCATTTTGCTGGGGCGATTCACAGCTCACATGGGCAGCGACAATGAGACCCGGAGGGGTGTGATTTGAGCAATGGCCCCCTTGATTTGAATCTGAGTGGTCTTTTGTTGTTGGACTTCTGTGTTCATCATGGATAATCCGCTGGTTATGGACAATCCGTGACTGATTGTGTATTCCGAATAAAATACTGAAAATCTGTAAACCCGTCAGCATCATGTAATTATGTGTATTACTGTGGTGCAACTTTCTGATACCCAGCAATATTGATTTCTAATTAAAAAAAGATAATGCGGTTATGTTTTGGCATATGCAGTGCATCTGCCCTTTTTCCTGTTACAAATAAACTTGATCAATTTGTAGGATTTCTCCTCAGTAGAGTGAAAATTGTCTATGCTTTTATAGTATCATCAGTGAGGCAGACAAAGAGTTTTAAATGACTCATCTGCTGACATGCAAATGATTAAGTCACTGAATCTGAAAAGATATCCCATTGAACATTGTTTCTGTCCCCAATAATGTTGTATTACACATAAACTGACTCACCTGATTAATCAGCTGCCAGTGTGATAATTAGTATTTCAGCTATTATATTGTCCTCAATGTCCTTTCTTTTTTTTTACATTGATATATTGTTTATCTATTGTGTACAGAGGTGTACTGAAGGACAACAACCTGTTCCCTCTCTGTGTAATGAGTTTTGTGTGAAGCAAAAAAATGCTAATGATTTCTGTTTTGGCCTTGATCTTGAAATGCCTTTCTGAGCATTAAAGTTCAGTATCTTTGAATCTTTTGAAGTGAGTTGTTTCAGCTACATATCCAGTCAGTAAGTATGTCATATGTTTAAGAGACAGTCATAAATACCCACACTCACCAAACAGTAAATACACACACGCACACACAAACACACACACACACACACACACGCACGCACACACATACAGTATGGACATAATTTATAGAACTTTGTGTTATGCAAGGCATTTTATGATTTCATAGGAAGCAAAAAATGTATACAATTACTTGGTCAGCAAGAGCTGTCTAAGCTAAACAAAAATCATATTAAATATAACAAGCACTTAGAAATTATATTGATTTTTCTTAGGCGACCTTTCAACTCTCCAACTCTCTCTTTTTTTCTTTTTGTATATGGGTAACTGCTGATCCCAGCAGTACATTATTATTATTATTATTATTTTTTTAACCAGTACTGCACATAGATGTTGCATCTCTTGTAGGTCATACAGTCATTATGGATAAAGGCCTCATCGAACTCCACTTCAGAGAAACTGAACTATCCCTGGTAGGTGTCAAATTACGTAGGGTCCAATTTTGACCACTGGATTACTCCAAAAATAGCTGCCTGCCAAGGGAATATTGTATGAGAGACAACCGCAAATAGAATATACTTTGCACAAAAGAGGAATTGTTGCATAGACTGTACATAAAAAGTAAAATTGGACGCATATAGCTTTATCAGTTTATCGAGGAGGTGCCACTTTAAACTACAAGGTTCAGATGACCACTGACAAAAAGGTGGAGCTGAAGAGTCACACTCTAATCCCTTACAGTCCCAACCATATCTCTGCTGCGACTGTAATTGTTTTTAGACAACCATCAGCACATTATTACCACAATACCTCATTGTGAGAAAAGCATATTAGGTTATTTTTCATCACTCAAGCTGACCCATTTATTCATTGAGATGAACAGTTTGTGATCTGATGCTGTATCTAGAAATCTTAAACTATGTAAAATAAAATACAGCAATGATAACATGAGTCTTTGAATGTAGAAGTTACATCAAAAGTTCTGACTTCCATTGGCAAAAAAGGTTGTTTTTAACACATCAAAACAAGAATATCACTATTTGAAAAATAAGCAGTAAGAAAAATAATAATGAATAGTGTCAAATAAGGGCTGCACGGTGGTGTAGTGGTTAGCACTGCGGCCTCACAGTTAGAGGGTTGCTGGTTTGAGTCCCAAGTCGGTCGGAGCCAGAGGGGGTGTCCGATTTCTGAGGAGGGGGTTTGGACCTGTTTGGACCTATGACCTTCCTGTGTGGAGTTTGCATGTTCTCCCTGTGTATGCGTGGGTTCTCACGTGAGGTTAACTGGGCACATTTAATTCCCCGTAGGAGTGTGTGTGTGAGTGGTTGTCTGTCTCTCCATGCCTCTCGCCCATTGAAAGTTGGGATAGGCTCCAGCACACCCCAACCCATTTCTATTAAGCGGTTCAGAAAATGGATGGATGGATCAAGTAATTTTAAACCTCTTTATAATATTTTCAGTTATTGGACCAATGCTGATCAGTATGGAAATACTGCTAAATGTATGTTTTGTTTCTGTGTTACACTCTTCGTCAAAATTTAATGAAGGCGTTCCACCACAATGACATCTCTCTATTGTGTGGCTGACACATTCATTGCAGTCCAGCCGATATGCCACCATTACTGCACTAAACTGTCCCATACCAACCATGACGCATTGGTGGAAATGGGAGCAAGGGCCACCGAGTGTACTTGAAATGTCACGGAAAATGGCTAATAGATTACAAAATACTAATTTATTGTCATCATGCTTGCATGTCAGCCATGAAAACTTCATGGTTTGAGGTTCTAATATAGTCGAGCAGCGTACAAGGTGGATACATCACAGCCTTATGCCATTTTGTAGAGTAAGATTTAACAAAATGTTCACCTCTTTTGTACAAAATTTCTTAACTTAATTTCTTGTTTGCAGATGTTTTCTGTCACTAGTCTGATATCAAAAAGTGCAACTTAATGCTAGACCATTTTTTCTGGATTCTTGTCATCAGTAACAGCCAGTGACAAATAACACAACTGAAAGGGTGTGCTAATGTATACTGATCACTACTAGTTAAACAACACATCGTAAAGCGAAATAGTTAAGCAGAAGTTGCCTGAGGTGCCCCCCCCCCCCACTCTTTAAATTTTTCTTAGGTCCCCATCGAGACTTGCGGCAGTTACAATCAAAGCAAAACGAGGCATCAATATAGAAAACTGTTGTGTAATACCTTAAATTGTCCTCATATTAAACAATCACATTTGCTTTGCACACATCTGGTCATTGTTGACACTGTTGATTATCAAATATATGATCAGCTTTGAGTTCTTTTTTAACTGGGGTTATCTTTGCATTTTAAAACATATACATCTAGCCCTCCCGGTGAGACTGGTGACATGTAAATTATATGGTAATTTCTTTAAGCTGGTTCAACTGTTGACAGTAGGCCATTACCCCCCCAAAATTCTCCAAAGCACTTTCGATATAAATGAAAATAACTCCAGAAAAATATATCATACATTAAAACTTCAAATAAAATAATTCATGATGACTAATTACACTCGATGCTTATTCTATACCCCAACGTTTATATGGTCAACATTACAATAAAGTTCAATTACGCAAAGGAGCCGCAAGTGCTGATGGGAAGCGCAGTTCAGTTGACTTGACTTCATTACCAACATGGCGACTCTCAGCATGTAGATTTTTGTTTGGACGAAGAAGACGCGCATTGTTGAAACGTTGGGACCACCTGACAATTTTCTGATAGCTTAAAAGCCATAACATAATCGTTACCCCTATCATTTTCTAAGAAAATCAGCTTTCCGGAGTATCTGGGAGATGTTTCGTCGCGGAGCGGCAAAGAAAGACAACAGCAAACCTGTGAAGAAGGATGTCAGTGACAGTGATAAATACGCCGACCTCTTGGTTTTCGGCTATGCCTGCAAACTCTTCCGAGACGACGAAAGGGCTCTTTACCACGATCATGGAAAACATCTTATCCCATGGATGGGGGACAAGAGCATCATGATTGATAGGTCGGTTGAACAAACTCAGACCAAACGTTATGCTAACCATCTGTCCTATCGTTAGCCCCCCTTTTTTAAATTCAAGGGACTGCTCGCAGTTTGTATAGCAGAAGCTCGGGAAAACATGTAATTGACGACGAAATGCGTTTTTTTCTTGCTTGCTTGTCTCTGGATGTCTCGAGGGTGGCAATAAATATCTGGAATTTAGACAATAACATGCTAACATGCAATTCCTCTCAGTTGTGGCTAATGTTAGCCATAACAGGCCGAACAATGAACACACATCTGCCAGTAATCTTTACTTACTGGTCAAATGCAGAAATATTGATAAAATTGGAGTGGGAAAGGGATCTATTTTATAACTGTTTGGAACAAGAACAGCATCTTAGCATCAGTAAAGGAAGGGTTTGTCAGATATGTATTTTTAGGGCCTTAGTTTGGATAAAATGAACTCTAAATTGGAATTCGTATCATCCCAAAAATATTTGTCAGAATATCCAACCACTTTGGTCAGTTTAGAAATGGGATTTGCATTTTAGCATGTTGGGGGAATTTTCTCTGGAGAATTAATTTCATAGCTGATTAATATAACATCAACACTGACTTATTTCTGTCCTTCTTCAAATGCTTTTTTGTTTTGTTTTTTTAATGTATTCACATAGCCAGAGCAAATTCTATCCCTAATTTAAGTCCCTGTAGTCAAGGTGATTCAAAATATCCCAGTGTTAATGTGAAACCCATATGTGATTAATAAACATGTTAATAAGCTGACAGTCTTTCTTTAACATGTTTCTGCAGGTGATTGCCTCATATTTTAATATATGCAAATTATACAATAAAGTTTTGTAAAAGAAATGCATACACATTTACTTTCTTGAATCACCTTGGTCTGCAATGGCCCAACTTATATTTCATTTGTACACAATTTGTATGTGTGTCTTTATCACATAACCCCGTTTTTCCCCAGCAAGTTAGGCATAGGGGTCCTTCCAAACCCTGAATGCCAACCACAGCACCCCATTACTTTGCCTTCATGAAGAAACTGCAACAGAGAGATGGCGTAGAGGGACGAACCTTGGAAAATGTCGTCCATTTGGGTTCTTACGGATAGGTATTTATGTGCTCGGGTTTGTGTGAATGTAACTTTCTTTGCAGATTTAGAAGTAATGATGAGAGTTACAGGGGGGAATTTAACCCTGTAAGGTAAGAGGCGAGTTGCTTTGTTCGTCTTTCTTTTCCTTCTTTTTTTGCTTTTTATTTTATTTTGAATATAGGGTTGTTGGCTTGGCTTACACATGTTCAGGAAGGAAATATAGGCATAAATGTGCTAGGTATATTAAGTTTAAACCCAAGGACTTGCGTTGGTAATTAGTGTTTATTTTGAGAAAACTTTAGACGTTCTAGTTTTTTTGCAGTTCTCATGGCAGAAAGTAGACCAGTTTTGATCTTGTGAATGGTGGGTTCTTTAGGTCCCACTATATTGGTAAGTAGTTATATGATTTTGGATAAAAAAAAAAAAAGTAGTCTTCTTCCTTCTCTCTAATCATGTTTATCATCCAACAGATACGATGGGCGCGGTCACTTGCATGACCTGTCAGAGTATGACAGCGGGTCATGGAATACATCCTACCAACTTTCGGAGGAAGAAGCCAGGATTGAGGCGCTGTGTGATGAGGAGAGGTACCTGGCTCTGCACACTGACCTGCTGGAAGAGGAAGCTAGACAAGGTGAGCAAGCAGCTCTTTTACAAACACAGACTTCCAAAACCTCCAGGTGTACCATAGATTGATAGTATCCTGTATCAGACTTACTGAAGGTAGTTGAATAATTTGCAGAAAATGCACTCACTTTTTGGGAAATATGAGCTTGATGTGAGATATAAACTCATCAAAAAGAGTTTGTAACCTTTATTTTGGTCTCTTTAAAATACCATCTGCATTGTATTATATATTGCTAGAAAGCCTAATTTGTCACCTGAACAGCGAGGTGTAAGTTGTTAGGATCATAAATGTATGGAGTGAGCAGGCAGCCCTAATCATGGGCCAAATCCTTTTCTGAATTATTTGTTGAGCTGGATAATTCCAGTCTCTCACAGCAGTAAGGAAAAAGAACAACCACACATTAATCAGGTTTTTCAACAATTTATATAACACCAATTGGTGATGTTAAATGGAAGAAATGGTTCACCCAATAATTTAAGGAGTTCTTATGAAAGGTTTCCATCCTCTTATTGTGATGACATTGGGGTTAAGGATTTTGATGTAACAGGATTTAGTTCAACACAAATTCTTGGAGTCATGATTAAATTAAAAGTGGTTTCTACATAGAATTTATTTCATGCTTAACTTTAGCAAGAAAAGTAACTGGCCCAATTCCCTTTCAGTGTATATTTTTTCATTTATTAAACAAACTATTGTAAGTAGGGCCATTTGAATAACACACCCTGCAATGGACTGGCAACCGGTCCAGGGTGTACCCCGCCTCTTGCCTGCAAATTGCTGGGATAGGCTCCAGCTTCCCACGACCCTGAAATGGACTAAGTGGTATGGAAAATGAATGAATGACCTTTTATTACTGCCTTGACCGAAGTTCTAAGCAATATGTACATATGCTGTACTGTTTTGAGACAAGACTGGAGACGGATAATAAACAGTGTTGATTTTGCACACACCGACACACATTCCTCTTCCCCTAAAGCCATTATGCACCAAGTTGACAATCAGCTGTCAAGAACATCTGGAGCTTTTGTGAACATCTGTGTCTCTTGTGTATTCTGTGTGTAATGCACTGCCTGCCTCATCAGACGATGATTCAGATGATTCAGCATGTTGAATCAGTGTTGTCTGTCTGTAGCCTCTTTCATATGTTGGTTGCACCTTATGGGTGAGGGAGAGGAAAAGAAAACTCATTAAGCTACCTCTTTTCCTATTTACTCATTTACACATGTCAAAGCAGAATTGGTGATGTCTAGACTGATGCGTTTCATGGTTCTGGCTCTCAGTCATGAATCAGCAGTGATCGCAGCATGAAGAGCAATATAAATACAGCAAAATAAAGAACACACTTATCCCATCTGTGTGCATTCATTACTTATCCATGTGTATAAATTAGGAGCCATTGAGCATGTTTATAAGCTGACTGCAAGGATTTATGGGCAACTCTGACCAGAGGCAAGTTCCATTGCTCAGTTACGCTCACTAGAAAAAGATTTGGATCCCTTGTGTACTTTACACTGGTCACAGTCTTACAGAGTTTACACACAGAAACGCGCACAAACAGAGGAAAGTTTTGTGTCCCTGTGTAACAGCAGCATTCTGGAGTGGAATCAGGAAATGGTAAGTCAAATTTGGAAAAATGCTATTATTAACTAGCTATCGTGGATTGCTCACCTTTGTTATGCATGTGTTTACATGTTTATATGAGTCATGTCCATTTTTCTTTTCCTCAGAACATCCCTAATGCTTGCTCTTAATAGAACTGGCTTTTTTCCAGAATTCATTGATGCACCTGATTAAACGGCTCATTCTAACTGCAAGCTTTTGCATTGACCAACTTTTATACTGTAACATAAAAAATGTCAATACATGTTGAATGAAAGTAAACTTTATCTAGCAGAGAAAATGCAGTATGGCTATCAGTTTCAACCCCAACTACAGTATCTGAGGACACTTTCGGAGCATCACTGTGTATGGTACGAGGAAATGACTTAGAAGTGCATGCTCAAATTTCCCTTTACATCTCTTTAAATATATGCAGGTCAAGACGATCTTTTCTTTTCTACCACCATGTGCACATTTCACTAAATTATAGTGGGATCATTTTTTACTATGAATTCATATCAAACCCACTGATTACATTATCATCCATTTCCTTCAACTACCCCTAAAAGGCATTTTCAGATCTTTGTCATTAAAATGGACTGTTTCACTCCGCTTAAGAGCTGCCATTGAAATCACCTTTGATTCTAGGATATTTTGGATTGAATATCAGTCATTTTACATTATAGTAAAACAGTTGGCTGACAAAACAACCTTCTGAAAGGCAGACATAACGATTATATGAGGGTTTCTCATATATCACTATTTTAAATGAAATGGGGTTCATATGGCCAAACTGAAGGGATAGACTGAGTCAGCTGATGGTTTGTTACACACACACACAAACACACACACACACTCTCACTGCAGAAAGTTCATCCCCCAGGATCTTTTACCCTTGAATCTTTAGGCCTGACCCCATTCATTGAGTCTATTACCCATCTGTTCCCTGTTAAGGAAGTGAGAGAGCATAAGTATTAATAGATTTTTATATTCGATCTAAGCTTAAAAGGGATTCCGTCATAATGATCAGAAATTTAAATTTAGTTGATAGAAGTGCATTTTCTAAGTTCCTACAATATCCCTGCACAGTCTAAATTAGACTGGAATAATCTAAAGTATACTTATCATTTGCATGTTGTAAAAAGTAGGGCTGGGTATCACCACTAATTTCCTGAATAGATTTGATGTCGATTCAATTTAATATTGTAACATGTATTAATGTAACAACACCTATTTTTCTTGAATATTAAAGACCTGAAAAGTGCTTGTTTTTTTGTTAAACACTGAGCCTGTTTACATGACCATAAGAATCAAATATCTCAGACTAATCAGATAATTGTGATTATCCAATGTGAAGCATCTACATGCACTTCTGAAATATGACGTTTGAAAGATTGTTGTCTGCGCTTACCAGGCCTTCATTGGATTTGTTTCGAAGTTTGTACGTTCATGGTGAAGTCATTTCTGCTTATTTTAGCTAATAAGCTGCTAAAGAGTTTACAGGTGATTGTAATCCAGCAGTGAATGAAAAAATACTGATTTGGCATTATCTTGGCAAGAGAAATAGCCATTTGGCTAACTGGTTATTTATGTAAATGTGTAATGTTCCTGTCAAGTAAACTAGTAAATAAATAAATAAACCTGTGATTAAAAAAAATCCAGGAGAGATCTGTTTGTGCTTTGAAAGCAATCTGAACTGACGATTCTTCAGGTTTGTGCTAAATGGCTCCTGCCGCAGGGCACAATTTTTGCCCTGGGATGTGAGTGAAATCAACATTTCCTTGCAGCTACATGGGCTGACTCACGATCTGATACCCTGAATAATATTCAGGGTATGTAAACATTTGATCAGAGGCATTTAGGTTGTTTCTGTTATTATCATGTAAAGAGTTAACAGTTGTTTGACAATAAAAGGTTTTACCGTAAATACAATTCTCTCATCATTCATAATCTTCTTCTTCCAGGGCATGTAAACTTATGAGTACAACTGTATATGTCTCTGAGTGAACAAACTTTATGCTCCAAAATGCCCAGATGATATCAAAAAGTGTGAAGTAGCACCTTTTGACGATATGTTTTTATCTTTCCCAGAGGAGGAGTACAAACGTTTGAGTGAGGCTCTGGCTGATGAAGGCACTTACAATGCAGTGGCCTTCAAGTATAGCGCTGACTACTATGACCCCTCGCAGCCCACGGAAGAGGAGGATGCTAGGAAAGAGTCTGGTGAGAAGCCGTTGGTTGCACACACATGGTGTTGATATGAAGAAGGGGAGGAAACCAGGACTATCAATGCACACAGCTTTCATTAGTAGAGCTAACATAGAGCACAGGGACGGGTGAACGGAGTGTTGTAAAGACATCGCAGTCGGGCTGTTTTCCTCTGTTGCGGCATTTGTGTTGCTTTAGGTCACAAAGCTATAAGGCACATTCATGCTTCATGCAGAAAAAAATTGATACAGAGATGGATGGACACGTTGCCTTTCCAGAATTCACTGTGGACTGATTTTCAGTAAATGGCTCAAATGCAGTGATGAAATAAAATTTTAAACTTTTTAATGTCCTAAAGAAGACTGCTTCAATCATTAAAGTAGCTCTAAATATTCTCAAAGTTCAGATATCAAATAACATGTTGATGTTAATAAATCCTGTAAAGATTTTCGGACCTATTCTAACCCCTCGGACACACCGCAAGCGCCAAGAAGCGGTTGCGCTGTGCTTTGCGACTTTGCTGCTGCTTGGATTCAGCTCGGACTCAATCACACAAGAATTGCAACATTGCTCAGGAGTCCCGCAGGTTTTCAGCTTCCCCGCAGTTCCCCCTCCCTATATTTATTAATCTAATCACCTGACTAAATGCTGCTTCAGCACTTATTTTTATATTCCCGCATTCAGCTGGTGAATCCGCCGCTGTGTGACATCATTCAGATATTAGAAATCCGAAAACACAGATGACAACAAGACCTGGTTCATTATAATTATGATTTTAGACAGTGCACTGATTTAAACATTACATTATTTATCTAAACATTATTTACAGAGACCTGGGCTGAAGGTTATAACGTTGGGCGAGATGGTGCTTCAGCGTACAGCACATTTACAGGAGAACACCATTGGGGGGATTCGATTTTTCAAAGTAAAAGTCGATATGTAGTGTTTTATTGTTAATATCGACCATATCAACTTTGTTTTTCATTGACTGACTTCCTACCTGAACACCCAATCTGCTCTAGATTGACGAGGAATCCAAGTGGCAAAAGTAGAACAACTGCGTATTATAGAGAAGCGAAAAGCAACGGTGCTTCTGGGGTGCTTCAGAAACCAGTACGCAGGTGGGACCATTCCCTATGACTAATATTGCAGTGATTGGCTGCGCTGGCGCTTCCGCGGCGCTTCTGTGTGCGCTGGGTTTGAGGGGTAAGCTGTAATGCGGCTCAGAAATGACAATGATGATTGATTGATTGAGCTTCTTCAGCAATTTGTTGCTCCTAACCTAATTTAACCTTAATGCAAAAATGAGCTTTTTGCCTTCAAACAGATAACTTTCTCCAAATGTCCTCTCACTTAAGGCCTTGAAACGCAAAACAGTCTTTACAAAGTTTTATATCAAAGTATATTTACATACATTTTTGTCATTTTAATTATTTGAAAGTGAGATTTCACCAGGCTCTTCCAGTAGCCTGACAGGTAAGTAGACTACATGCCCCGCATTATCTCAGATAGAGTTCAGTGTAATAACACGCCTTTACCAGTTTAATAAATTGCGTTGCTCCACAGTCATGTCGTCATATAAGAATGTATACAGATGCACATTTAATAAAACACAAGTATTCCCTGAACAACGCAAGTTAAATACCCTCAAAGAGATTGATAGAGTTTGTAGAAACACAAGAACGGCCTAAATCCGATCATGACTGCTTATGTTTTTTTGCCCCTGCGTGAAAGATAAATAAGCCAGAAGGTTAATTGCAGGATAATTTATTTGCTCTCTGTCAAATGCTGACTAGTACTTCTGGTCTCTAAATATTATTTCACAATACAGTTGTTGATTTAATTTTATGTCAAAATAATGAACTTTCTCATCCTGCAGTGTCTGTTAGCTGAATTTATTTAAATCTACCCACTTGGTCTTCACTGACTCATTCAGCCGTGGGCAGTCAGGCATTTTAATGCGTACAGAGCTGCTGAATTTATGTATGCTGCAGTTTTGAAGATGGCATTTAATAAAAAGTTAAACCACCTTTATTGTAGTTTCATGTGAATAACATAAGTTGGCCAACTGTGATGATGTCAATCAAATTAGGATATAAAAGCAGAATATTATATTCTTTAAATCGTGCTTTGCTATAATAGTAAAATCCTTGAGTTTAGTTGTGATGTGGAGTGAACACACAATGGCTTCAGGCCTCACCTGTACATGTCAAGACAAATAGAATAGTTAAATTTACACAAAGTTTGCACTTTTTCCTCTCCCTTGCCCTTTAGTGTTAAATTAAAGGGGTCCTTTATCATCCTGCAAACTCCCTGCAATTCTACATTTAAAATTTAATCGCTTCTCTACCTGACCTCCATGTTTGTATCAACTTGAAAGTGCAGGCTTGAAATGCTTTTCTCTCAGATATATTTGTGGAATGGTGAGGGGGACAGTGGGAATTAATTTGTTTCATAAAAAAAAATGTTGTAGGAATTCAGTGTTGAGCTTATTTTTACGGAGCTATAGCGGAAATATTCAGTACGCTATTTTAGACCATTTGAAGCAAAATCTAATTGTTTTGTTCCGATGTCTCTTCAAATGCATAGCGGAGGCAGAGCCTGAAGATAATGAAGAGCCATTCGTTGCTCCTGTAGGACTTGCTATCCCTCCAGATGTGGAACTGGTGAGTGCTGGATTTGTGGATGTGACATCCTATTGTAGTCGTGTATGTATTATTTATGAATATGTGCTATGTGTCTTTTAACCAGAGATGTAACAGGACACACACGCCCACACACACACTATTTGGTGTGTGCCTCTCTGTGTGTTAGGAAGATGTTACCACAACGGATATAACAGTAGTAATGTAAAATGTTTTACGACTTTTTGTTTTTGTATGGGACATAAGTGCAGATGGATGCTAACACAAAAAGACAGAAACGGGGGTCTGGAAGTCGAAGGCTGACCAAAACGTTTTTGTCTGAGTTTTTACTCAGTTTTGGATACCAGCTTTCTTCTGAAATTGTAGTGGAGAGACAAAGACTCATGGATAGCAAAAGCATATCAGACGGAGGTAAATGCCATTTTTGTTTGAGCATTACAATCCTATTGTAAAAGCACCAGTGAACAGTTTTTTCTTTTATGAAAGCATGTTTTGTTTTTTAACCAATATATTTATGGATTACAGCACATAAAATAATCTTTTCTTTTAAACTATATAGAACAAAGTGCTTGGTTTGAGACAACATTCTGGGAGAACGCAAACCCTAATATATGCATTTTAAAGTCATAATGTACCTAAAAACATTCATCCCTATTTGATATAACTGATATTGAAAAAAGGTCAAAAAAACCAAACTGTTAGCTTGCTAATCAGTTGACTGATTTATCATTTAAGCGTATTTGTATTGGCAATTGGAACTATGGATCCTTACAGCTTCCTTTTTCAATGCATGAGAAGAAAGACAATGTTTATTGCTGTTATGGACTGCGTGCATTTCTAACAACTAAGGCACACTGTATGTGTGTAGTTGCAGACCACAACATTGCTGCAGTAGATGATATAAGTATAATTAGTTTTAACCTTCCAGGACTCTTTTTTTTTTAAGGAAAACTGTCCACCTAATAAATTTCACTTGTATGCATTTCTTATTTTGTTTTATTGGATCTATTTTTCCATAGGCCAGTTGTTTTTTTGTCTTTTAATGTTTAATGTGCTGAAATATCAGCTATAACCTGATTTCACCATAAATAACTCGAGCAAAAAAGGTAGTAGGACAGAACTTGCTTATAATCTCTTGTAATGTGTCTTGCTAAAAGGTTATATTGGACGGATTTAATAAAATGTAAATGTTCTCCTCGCTGGCATCAATGAGACAAAATCAGAAGTCCCACAGCCTAAAGGAACCGAAACAAACTGCTATAAAGTGTTGTGGTACAGCAAGAGATATTTTTGTACCCTTTGCTAAGCAGCAGTAATGCAAACAGACAGCAGATACACAGGCTTCATGCAGATATTGAACTTTACCACTATATTCGACGCTCAGTAGCTGAGTATCTTTAATTCACAAGACGGGTATAATCAGATACTGCTTTGTCATTCCTATGCCGATTTAGTCCTCAAGAAATACAGTTTATCTGAGCTGGTAAAATGTAATGGTCATTGGAATTGCATCTAATGATAGACCTAAAACTGCTCATATGTCTTCACCTCCACTGAAGAACAAACAGGTGTATAGTTTTGGATGAATTTCTCGTTGATGTTGCACAACAGGCTGCTTATCTTTGCATCATGCTGCAAGACTGTTAATTAACATCTTGTTGTACTTTTGTTTGCAACCTGACTAGTGATCTTTGGCAAAATTCACGGTAGAATTTCTTTAATGTATGGATGTGCAGGCTGGTGATGCAACAGTAATTGCAGTGTTGATCATCACACTACCTTACATGGAGAACCAGAATCTGGGTTCTCTTTTCTTTTTTCTTTTTTTTTTTTCTTTTTCTTTTAAGAAGTCCAATATCATATTGCAAATGTTGGAATTAAAGTAATTTCTCATGGGCTTATTTATTAACCATTCTCATTTTCTATTCCACAATCATCAAGCCGTTGAGCGTGAATTATTTATATAACATGAAAAACTGCCTCTATTATAGCCAATACCAATGTA
This sequence comes from Craterocephalus amniculus, assembly GCA_036024015.1. Classification (NCBI taxonomy): domain Eukaryota; kingdom Metazoa; phylum Chordata; class Actinopteri; order Atheriniformes; family Atherinidae; genus Craterocephalus; species Craterocephalus amniculus. The sequence continues at coordinate 1,704 of JAVQJG010070883.1, read as the reverse complement.
TTCATGAGTATACCTGGCCTGGTTTTTGCACTTATCCTTGGGGTACACTGCAGACATCTTCATTTGTCATTAATTTTTAAGGCTAACTGGAATTTGATTCTTGATAAATATAGCAGAAAAAGACGGAAGACATTGTGAAGGAAATTAAATTTATTTTTTCCTTCGTCACAGATCCATGGTCATGAATGTTTTGTTTTTGTGGTGAATAGGATGTTGTTTGTGTTTTTGTTTATTAAATCAATAGCAATGAAACCCCATTTGCCTTTTAAAAGTAGTGGTATAGAACAAATTCCCACTTCTAATTGGAAGTAATGAGGCCATGCATCTTTTCTGTGTATAAATAAGATATGTGCATGTGTATAAACTCTAAATGATACCTTCAGGGTGTTGCTATGTTTCATGGGTAATCATTAAGCCATACTGCATGTGAGTTGTAAGCATAAGGGATGGTGCTTTATGACATTTGTATGCAACATAAATGTTACACACTTTCTCTGTTAATAGTTTAGCTCTCAAACAGAAATGCGAAGAGACCTTGTTTGTTTGGAAGTCCTTGGCAACTTGAACCAGAGTAATAGCCTGTCTGCGCTGGATCCTTTTAGCCAGCATCATGACAAATATTTATTATTCCTCTTATTTATCATTGAAACGTGTATAATAAAGAATGAATGATTGAGCATTTCTTGTTGCACTGATAAGTAACCCATACATGTATTCAGATTTAATGCCATCACAGTGATGATAAAAGTTCTTGGCTTGAAACAGATTCAAATACCAAATGGCTTATGTGTCCTTGGTGTGAGTGAGCAGTGGTTGCCATACATTGCATCTTAATGTTTGCTAATATTTATTTATGTACTTATCTGAGGTTTGTATTTTTTTAACAAGGATTTTAAAAACATCTGTTCACTGCTCATTGCTTCCGTAGCCGGCAACCATCAAGACTCACAACATCATCGAGAGGACCGCCAGCTTTGTGTGCCAGCAGGGGGCTCAGTTTGAGATAGTACTGAAAGCAAAGCAGGCTGGTAACTCACAGTTTGACTTTCTTCGCTTTGACCACTACCTGAACCCGTATTACAAGCACATCCTGCGGGCGATGAAGGAAGGCCGGTACACCCTCATGTCTTCTGGCAAACAAGAGCAGCCGCAGGGTGAGTTTTAGAAAACAGACTCTTGGTTTATGTCTTATCTGGACATAAAAGCGTCACATCCTTTAACTATTTTATGAATATCTCTACTGCATAAGCACACATCACACGCTAATATTAACAAGGAGTATTTTTTGATATGCGCTTTTCTGGTCTCTTGTGGCAGAATCAAACTCTGATGATTCGGATGACGATGATGGAGATGGCAGTTACCTCCACCCCAGCCTTTTTGCCCCTACAAAAAGTTCTCGCCTGGAGGAGCTGACAAAGGTATTATAAATAGAACGCAGGCCATCCAGTATACCCTACTGAGAAGATTGCTAGCTTTAAAACAACCACATGAGGATAATCTCTTCACTACAGAATTATGGACTACAAGTAGTTTGAAAATGACCTTATTAATACACACCTGCTCCACAGCAAACAACTAAAAGTATTACAGGTCTGTCTCAGAAAATTAGAATATTGTGATAAAGTTCTTTATTTCCTGTAATGCAATTAAAAAACATGAAATGTCATACATTGTGTATTCATTACAAATCAACTGAAATAT
>JAVQJG010070859.1:0-13513 GCA_036024015.1 Craterocephalus amniculus | reverse complement strand
GCGACCGAGTGAGAGAGAGGGGGGGAGACGGGGGAAAAAACACATCTGAGCGCACTACGGCCTCGTTTGCACGCTTGGTCGTTTCCACAGAGAACCCCTCATCCAAATCCGTGATACAGTCGTCTCATCAGCTCAGCTCACGTGTCCGGGACGACCAGCATCCCTTCAAAGTGAAGCAGACAGGCTGTACAGCACGCTGCGCCCAGGTCCGATAGGCTGTCCAAAATCAGGCTACTACAGGTCGGTGCGCCCGTGCGCGCGTACAGAAACTGCCAATTTGCATATCGCAGCCTGGTAACTTGGACGTCTTTACGGAGCTTTGCCACACAACCTTTCAGTTTTCGTCTCGATAGGCGCACACAGACGTTTTACTATTCCACCTCTTCAACGCGTGCAGCCTATAGGCTATGTGCGACTTTCGACTGCAAACTCTCCCAGTTCCCGGAGAGTTTAGATGCGGAGCAATTGGCTTCTAATAGCATAGAGTTAGAGCAGATAAAACGGCTTAATGTCATAGAGAAACCGCATTTAGGCTACTTCTTCTTGAGTTTACCGATATTTAAGTATAAACAGCAGACCAAATCATTTTTTGTGCTATGCTTTTGTCAGGTGACTCTTTTTAACAAATATAGCCTATATATAAAGAAACAAATAAAAAACTCAGTGGGGAAGATGATTCTAACGAGCAGAGTACAGATGAAGCTACATTTTGAACACTTAGATTCCAGGTGAACCGACTTCCTGTCTCCTTAAACCAAGATGACCTTAAATGCAACAAGTAGCCTATGCTGTCGAAAAAAAAGGGGGGGGTGTTAGTATAAACAGATTACTCTTTCATGCACCGAGCCCGTCACTGTTCTTGGAACCGACGGGAGGAGCATCTGAGACGGCTTATAGGCTACTATATGCAGGGACAGGATCATATTGGTTCATCGGATAAAAAGGTGAGCACCGTTTCCCCGCCGCAGTTACAGCAGCGTTGCGTCAGGAAGTTGTTGGTGTCAGTGAAATCACCAAAACAACGCCCTCCCCAGCTTCACGACAAGGACCCCTGTGCCGAACAAAGGCACTTCTGATCATATATGAAATCAAAGTCAATCCTACCTTCTGTTCCTACATATTTTGTCCTGACAGCGCTTTCACTCCAGACTGTGATAAAATGCTGGGTGCGATCTGACTGAAGGAAAAGGCGGCAGATATCTGTGAAGAGGAAGTAAATTTCAGACGGAACTAAATACAACCATAACAAATGCTTTTCTGACCTGCGTTGCAGCTAAGTCACACTTTTTTTTAAAACAAATGCAGTGTAGGCCTGTAAGTGTACAGGCCCATTAATGCTTTACATAACTATCTACTGTGTAGAAATATAAAACTCAATACAGCAGCAGAAAAACAAACAAACAAGGGCAATTGTGAATGATCTGTAAAAAATAAAAAAATAAAGAAAAGTTCTCCACGTTACGTCCATAACGCCAAAGACCGTAGATTCAGTTTTATAAAGTGACCTCAAATCAAAAGCAATTGTCTTCCTGCGTGAAAGACGCCAAAGCCTAAAAAGTTCTTATTTATCACTATGTAACGACAAAAGAAGTCTAGATGGGAAACAGCAATATTAGTGGCAGAGATTATTGCATCCACACCACTGCACGTTTTCCATTTGCGTGGTGTATAAGTGGCAGGAGGTCAAGAAGCTTCCCATGCAGACTCTACCTTGCGCCAATTTTTCTAAGTCAGTTGAAGCACAGCAAAAAGGCACTTTTAAGAAATATTTGCTCAAATGGGCTATAGGCTTTCATTGCTGAGGAAGAAAACTCACAAACGATGTGATTATTGTCACCACTGGGCCACTTAAAAGAACAAGTGAGCTCAAGGTCAGTTTACAGCAATCTGACACAATGCTAAATCTAGGTGATGCATGTCTGTTAGAAGTTGGCTTTAAATAGGCCATCGTGTTGCAAAATTATAATATAGAGAGAAAAGATCAGAACAAAGTATCAAAATAACAAGAAAGAAAAAAGAAAACCTATTTAACCCCTTTAAACCAATATGTTGCACATTATAACTTTTGTTACACTTAATGACCATTTTCAGAGTTTGTTTTAAGCTTTAGCCTATGTGTGAAATCCATCAAATGAAAGCATTTGTATTTATAGCAACTTTGTGTTAATAGGCCTACTTTAACATAGCAGTACATGATGAAAAACGTCATTCGAGAATTGAATATTTAATTAAAAGGGAAGTTCATCAACGATTTTTTAGTCCCCCTTCCATGTCAGCAAGTTGTAGGGGAGGAAATAAATACTAAATCGTCTGGGACAGATGCTTTGTATTTTGTTATTGGATTTAGAATGCTTGCAAACCGTATTTAACCAACCACTGAAAAACCAGAATAACAGGTTCTACAGATTGGCACACTATACTTCAACCACGTGCAATTTGTGCTTTACACACGTTAACGTTTTTTGTTTGTTTGTTTGTTTTTTACTCCTTGCACCCACACCTTTGTAAATCAGCTCTGGTAGAGCTGAGCAAAAACAGAACTACGAAGAAGAGGATGTGTGTCGAGTGTTCATGAGAGTCAAACTCACAGTTATGCAGCAATTTGAATATTTGCCCATCACGTGTGGGCTGATGCAGAGTCATAATGCAAAGAAGAAACAGTAATCAGGCGCAATTATCTGATGGGCTGCGGTTCCTCTTAAAGGTCATCTATGAAGAACAAGAATACTGCAAAGGAAGCACCAAATAGTTGTTTAGACATTTTTTTATTTCTATATTAGAATCCCTCCACCACCAAGGTTATTTTTAAAGGAAAGAAAGAAAAAGCCATAGTTGCCTACTGTCCCTTCTTTGTGGTTCCTTGATCCTAATTTTAGTTTTACAATGACAGATGACATATCTGGCACGTTTACAATCTTTAGATCAACTCCAAGTTTATAGTGGAACTGTCCACATGAAGGAAATGTGTTATTTCCATTTTCTTTTTCAATCACTTGCTACGGAAATCAAATTATTTGTGGCGAAATTTGAATTTGGGATATGAAAGAACACACCACAGGTTGACACTGCGTTGCATTGTGCATCCACAGTTTTAAAGTATGGACTAAAGAATACAGAAAAATCAAATAAAGACGCAAAATATTTATAGTAAAAAAAAAACTTGTTCACAATTGCGTTTACAAATATGATTTGTAATCTGATGCATTTCCAAGAAGCAAGTACGCTATGCCTGTGCGCAAAGGGGCACGATTAATTGCGCAAGAGAACACATCACACCTCCAGTTTCTGCAGATTAAGACATATTTATAATATGAGGCGCAAATGAAAGGTCATATCGTGTAGGAGGAATCTGTATGACTCGAAACGAAAAAACCATGAGCCCGTTTGTGTTTGTTTGTCTGGCGCGTACACAATCGCGCACATCAGCACACAGACCAGCATCTCAGCAGAGTTTCAGGCTGTGATACTCCCTAAGATAATCAATCATAAAAGTATTTCCCAGCGTCCAACGGCAATTTTTCGTGACTGACTTAATCTTAAATTAAACAAAAGTAAACTTTCGTTTTGCACCGGGAAGTCTCAAAGAAACAGATTTTCTTAAGAAATAAAGAATGTATTAATGATAAACACCGTCTACAGGTCCAGAGAGGAGACAGTGGGTGAGGCCTGTGTCTTCCAAAGCAGCCTGTGTCCTGAGCAGAACTAGGTCAACAGAGACCGTTGGTTGTTGTGTTGGAACATACTGGTCTCTCTCACACACACACACACACAGAAAAGAAAAGAAGGGGGAAAAACTGGAAAAGAACATCCTTGCCTTCGATGGAGGGATAATTAGACTGTTCGACCTATTTGTCCCTTCAAATAAACTTTTGCCCACATAGTTTGGACTGGAAGCACAGACCCTCCTCAAATTACATCACTACTTAGATGTTTGATGGGCTGAAACAGTCAGTTATATTTCAGATGGCTGTGTCTAAACCTCCACCTTATGAATCATTTGACTGTATTTGTATCTTTTATGAGCTTTAAAAAGCATAAATGTAGTGCTTTAATGTGAGGTAAAACAAAATTGGCAAAGGGATCAAAATATAATAAAGTATAAGAATAAGCAAGATGTTTCAGTATAATAAAGTGTTACAATTGGCAATAAGACATGATTTTCCATGACTTTTGTGCAAACTGCCATTAAGCATCATGATTATTCACATCCCCTCACCAAGGGCTAGTTGCTTTAAAAGCTACTAGTAAAATATTGATAGCGAAAGTAACATATGGCCCCTGAAGAACTTCTGAAACAGAAGTAATGTAACTAAAATATCCTATATAAAGAGTCTTAGTGGGAGAGTTAAGCAAACACAAATCAATTGGTTCAGAGTTATAGTTAAGAGTAAGTGAATGAAATGGTGTAACACATATTTCAAGGAGAAAGCATGTTATCTTGTATCTTCTCTTGGGTCATATAATATAGATAGCATAACCCAGACCAAGCTGACAGGAAGTCAAATGCGTGTAAACTTTGTATTGCATAATGGCTGGACACACAAAAGGTGTCCCATATACATAGAGTGCCGGTGTCCATAGGGACAGCAAGTGCTCCTGTGATAAGTTCCCAGTCTTACCCTGCTTAGTCAGTCAACACAATAAGATTCAGCAGGTAACTTAGCGACCCAAGCCAAACACAGTTTTTGCAGTGGAAAAAAAGTGAACACAGCACCTTACAACAGCAGTTTATGTCTCCTCTCCTACAAAGGCCCACTATAACTCAGATGCATTGAAGCCTAACTTACCTTAAAAACCAGTTAAAAGGAGATTGTAGCCCTTGGCTGAATCGCATTTCCTCTTTAGTCTCACTTGAGCACTGGACTCAAGCTCCATTTGCATTTGTACAGTATGTGCAAGAGTGATAAAGATGCAGAAAGAAAACACAGAGGTGACCAAACACATCAACTGTGAGAGGGTTTAAGCCAGTGCCTCATGAGTGAGGTCTATGACTAAGATCAGAAAAGAGTAGGAGTGTGCCTTTGCCAATGTTGCCATACCAATACTGCAGGGAAAAGAAAGAAGGTAGGAACGAGTGGATGGTGATTGGGCTGGGCACAGACACGCCAAATATGACCAAAAATAGGCAGTGTGTGTGGAGTGGGATGCTACTCAGTCGACATTTACATTAAACCAACACTTTGAGCCTGAAAGAGGTCATGAGGAAGATCCATAAGTATGGTTCATATGTTCGATGCAGAATGTCTTTAAATGCTTTTATATGGTTTTGAATTATTAACTTATTGTGCTCATCAGATAGTTTGCATGACCTGTGCTTTCTTTTTCTAAATCCAGGCGCAATAACATGAAAGCAGTCATTCCAGTAGAAGACACCATCAAGTGTGGGGACGTAAATGGGAAGTTATGACTGTATTCTTTTGCTTCCTCTTCTCTGTTCCAAAAGTGTCTTGCTTTATAACTTAGTAGATCAGTATGCAGCAACAAATGTGGACCTTTTTGAATAAAGTTGCAACAAGATGAGAGTCTAAGGTCATGAAGTGTTTAGTAGCCCAAACCACTTTTTTCCTGCTTATGCTCGTCTTTATTAACATATGGTTGTGAGTAATAACTTTGCCAAAAATAGATGCTCCTCATAGTGAGAACAAACAAACAAACAACAACAAAGAACAGAGAATTTCTCAACATGATTTTTTCTGGTTATTTAGTTTGTCCATCCTGGACCGATTTTTTTTTTCTCTATTGTGCAGATTCACACCCTCACATCACGAAGAGCCCTCCCTCATTCCCTTCCTATCTCTCATCCCTACTCCTCTCTGTCCCACACTAAAAACCTCTCTATTTATACTGTTGAGTCAGTTTGCCACTGACAGCAGTGAGTGATAAGGAAGATTGAATCATCATGTATTAGAAACACAAGCTTTCTTCTATCAATAATTTCTCTTAAAGGGGAAACACTGAGTGTTACTGGCAGTTCCTCTAAGGGTTCAGAAATAAGACCAGCTGCAAAGAAAATTAAGCCCAATCATAATCAATGTTATAAGCAGACTGAAGCAGGCAAATTTACAAAGAGCACAATCAGCGCGTTCCCAGCGGAGTGTCCTTAGAATCGGCAGCGGCTGCAGAGAAAGAGAGATGTATCACTCCGGCAGGATGCTGGTCCATAGGTGTCTGGTTTCAAATGGCAGGCATGCTGGGAGCACAGTGTGGAGCACAGCACAGCCAAGTGGACAACAATGGAACACACAGAGACACAGGTGTCCCTACCACGAACCCAACGTGAGACAGATCATGTTTATTTGTGAACCTTGGTCCGTATGTACACATGCTAATATGTTACTGTGCATGCAGCATGTGTTTTTACACCGTTGGGCTTTTTTGCAGTTCCTTGTACTCGTGCAGATTATGTATTCATGTGCATGTTAGTATTAGCTCTCTGATATTGATTTGCTATTACTGTAGCAGCACTTAGGCAGCACTCATGCATGCTTCCCTCTGGACGCCAACACCTGCAAATGGAAATGAAGCAACTATTCCTAAAAATTAAGGTGAAGATGGCGAGGTGCAAAAATGAGTTTTGAATCAAAGGCTGGCGTGTGGAAGTGAAAGAATGGAAATTCATATCACAGTCTCTCACAATGTCCATTCCTCTTTTTCCTCCTCTTTATTTACAAGTGTCTCACTCCATTTCTTTCTTGATCTCTCCCTTTAACTCACTGGAGGATGCTAACCCATCAGGTCCCTTGGCACCCCTCCATGGGATGATGTCATTTCAGATGACATCACCATGCAGTGTATGTGTGTTTGTGCTATGTGTATGAGAACGTGTGCACCCCCCCTCCACTGTCCCTCCTCTTCCTCCTGCAGCTCTGCTTCTTTCCTCCTAGGAAAGGTGCTGTTTGACACACACCCGCGATCCGACCAACTACCGTGCTTGTTCAAGTGCTTGCAGAGAGCAGGGTCAAGGAGAAAAAGCGAGCTAGACATGGACTGCCAGGAAGACAAAAACACATATGCGTACACAAAAGAAGGAGGCGAGGTGGTGTTTAGAGTGGCAGTTGAGTGATGTGAGGGTAGAGAAAGAAGCATGGAGGTGTGGCGAGGGCTCAGGGAGGGGACGGGCTCCGAGGGCCGAGTCAGTTTAATTACACTACATCGCTGCTACTATAACACCACAAAGCCCAGGCATAAACTGTCATTAAGATGAAAAACTGGTACACAGAGGAGTTCCACAGACTGTCTGAATTCTTCTTGGCTCTATTGTTTGTTGTTAACACAGTTATATATAAGACTTAACAGCCTGGTTCAGATTTCTGGTAAACAAATGAGTTTGAAGTAGTAAAACTAAATTGAGGGAAATAGGCCCATTTGCTTTTTGCAATGAGCAATTTCCAAATTCCCAATTGGAAACTTAAGAGCTTTCCCCCGCAAGATGGATTTCTGAGTCAGGGACTCGGAGTGTAAATTCTAAGCATACAATATAGTAAAGCTGTGGTAATATAATGTTTATAATAACTTTCTAATCTGGGGAGTGAACAAACTCTGGGTTTTCTGACTTGTTCAACTGGAACGTGCTCTTTTTAAGATTGTTGCCATCCCCAGCTTTTACATAGGCTTGTAAAGAAAACCAAACACATCCGTTTCAATTCAGAATAAATATTAGGTTAGTTTTCCACCCGATATCTAAGCTAAAGCTGCATTCCATTTAAACTATAGGCAGCCAACTTCCCAGAGTTCCCAAAGGGATATTTAACCTTGAACCAATCCTGCCTTTTGTCAAAAATCTGGCTCACTAATTCAGAAGACTTTTTTAATTGTTAGTTTTTCTTTCATGGTTCTGAGTATGATTCAGATAGATCTAGAAGTTTCTGTGTGGCTATCATGATAAGATCCTGTTAAATTATTTAAATCTAAATGAAAAAGAAAGGCGCTCCAGTGCTTGCTTTAGTGCTTTCCTCACAGGCCTGAAAGGATGTTAATCTACCCCACAATTCCTTGTGGCCTAAATATTCAGAACACAATTAAAACATATTTTATAGAATTGTAAATGGGTTTCATGTAGATGAACATGCACAGAAGGGTAAGTTTAAGCAGCCTGCGACAGCAATATCTTTCATTTCTGTGGCTTTTCTTTTTAAATGACCAACACTGATAATGAAGAAATATATTAAATTTAATTTCCAGTATGACATGTCTCATATGAAATAATACTTGAACAGCTGCAGACACGGTTTTAGTGCAAAATGTGGTTGGATTGTAATTGCAGCGTAACCATCTGTCATTAATGCCATGACTTCTTTTTAACAAGGTCGAAAAAAATATGTTAGGTGTTTTTGCCTAATGACCATAACTAGATTTAATACTGACAATAGATATCTCATGCATAAAGTTATTACAACTGAGTTATTAAAAATTTCTTTTATTCATTTTTCTATTTGTGTGTCACTGAAGGGATCCCACACACAATACAGTTTCCCTATTTGTGAAGATATTTCTGTGTTGTTTCCATGCCCGAATTCAGAATAACTAATAGTTATTTACAAGCGTTGTTAACCTGAATACTGTGAGCAAATATCATCTATTCTCCTTTTTGATTAACTGAAACATTATCAAATTGAGGGATTTGTGGCTTCTGAGTTTAATTAACTGTGTGGTTGCTGTCCACAGCCAGTCGACTTAGCCAATCTTAGCTCATAGAGAGGTTTCTATGCAAGCTCATCAGAGAGGTATGTTTACAACCATGGGGAAGAAAGTACTGCTCAAGCCAGGTTTGTTTGGTAGAACCAAGACCCAAAACAGTGATGCTAGGGCACTAAACTTTATCAATCAACTAAAATGATAGATGGAAATCCTTTTAAATGTAACAGAGATCAGAAGAAGATTGTAGATCCACACTAGTAAAAAGCAGACTGACATCCCATGCACTGCTCCATTGCTCACTCTGTGTCAAAATGCAAATCTCTGATTCCATGTAACAAAACTTACAAAACTACGTGTACATAAATACACAGTATTATGCATCTAAACATTTGCCTGTACACAGATATTATTGTGTAAAAACAGTCAGGGACATTCTCCGTTATGTGTTTCAGGCAATGTAATTACTCAGTCCGCGACAGTGGCTGGAAATGATTACGTTGTTAGCTTGGACCACACCGTTTATATCAATAAACCTGTCATCATAGTGTGCTCAAAATTTCTCTATAATTATATTATATCATATTATTATTTTAGATATAATATAACTATACTTTAGGTGGTGGCAATTAGCAATCTTTAATAAAATATCACAAGATCCTGACACTATTTCTGACAGTTCAAATCTGTTTCTAAATGAGTGTTAAGTAAGGCAAGTTGCAAAGTACAACACATCAGAAATCTTTTGAACCTATGGAGACCAGTGGAACTAATGTTAACACCATGCTGCTGATGTCAAAGAATGAGAGCAGGAACTCAAATAACATCGAAAAACCAGGTAAAATCATTTCTGAATATTGTTGAGTTAAAATTTCTACAAATTTGTATGAATTACGAACAATGTACCGGATCTAAAATACGTTTTTGTAATTGATTTATTAAACTATTGAGTCATAGACAAGTTACACTGTAAAAAAGAAGTTTATTAAAAACCTATGACCACCAGCATTGGATCTCTACACATCGTAGGCAAAAAACTTGTTGGTAGAGTATTGAAAATGAACGTACTGCAATGAGGTTTGTATTAATAACATACAATATATCATGCCTTTTTAGCAAATTGTACTGCTAAAAATGACTAACAGACAATTCAACATGCAAAGTTTGTGTATATGGACTGTTAGTGCAAAGTGTTTATATAAAGATTGGACACAAAGGATTGCAGCTTTAGCTCTGGCTGCTGGTAACAAATTTTTCCACCCAGCACCTAAAGCTCACTTTTTCTCCATCATTTGTCTAATTTATGCAAAAACCAAGAGGGTACTGGAAATAATAACCTAGCATTAACTCATTAAATAGATTGTGTGGTTTTATAAAAATGTCACCCTTTCCTCCCATCACACACCAAGCTGCCACATAAAAAACCACAGGCAGGTTAAATGATTAATGTTCCTCATTGTTTCAGTGCGGTTGTGTTGAAAAGCTCACTTTGTGACATTACAGTTTTCCTCTAAAGTAGCAGCCTCCCCCACCAAAACAGTAGGCCCAGCAAAAACTTTTTCAGAAGAGGTAGTCTTACCAAACTCCAGTGAGATGGGATCTAATGGTATCTGTGGGGAGAAAATTCAATTCACAAAGACCCCCCTCTCAGTGTTCTTTGTCCATGCCTCTTTCGATCATAACTCCTCTGACAGCTTTTTTGGATTTATGTTATGGCAGATTAGAGTATTTTCTATAGCTGCTAGGAATGCTTTGTCCCCAGAGCATTATGATACCTTGATTTTTCTTGAAAGGATAATCAACTCTTGCACCTACAAATAAATTCTTCATATTTCTTTAAGAGGTATCAGCATGTAGTGCTTCATCTTTACAAGCTTATCCTTTCCATGTTAACATTTGGTAGGACAGGATGTTATTATAAAGGTTCAGTTTCAATTAACCATGAAGGACTGTTGACAAGCAGCACCCTTAAAATCTTACCATGACTAATTTGGTACTAAGATCTCCTCACTCACGTCTGTCACAGAAGTCTCTGTGCAGCAGAGGCACTCCCACACTGAAACACGCCTGGGTTTTATTGAGCGCAGTTGGCACTGTCTGAACCAATGATGTCATCCTGGTATATGGGCCAGCAATATGAGGATCAGCAAGTTTCTGAAATGAGAAAGGTAAAGGCATCGTGTCGTAGCATTTAAGGCATTATTACAGAAAGGCAGGGCATTTTTCATGTTTTGTTATAAAGAAAGGACAGTGAGAGCTGTGGAAACTGTACAAAGCTGGTCTCAAATTACATGCTGGAAGTCTCCAAATTTTGAGGCATGGTCAGAGGTTTTCATATGGCAGCGAGGAAGAGTGGTTTAACCGTCTGCCGGTGAAATCTGTTGTTTTCAGCTTGGGACTGTAACGTGCCATGATTATAATGATCTGTTTGAGGCATTAACAGACTCCTTTTTTTGTTTTTAGGTGTGTGTGTGTGCTGAGGAGGGGATTCATTATGCGCCCTATAGCTAGACTGTGAGGTCTGGGGCTTTGGTCATGGTGTTCACCCGTATGTCCCATGAGCACAGGCCAAGGCCCCCATCATGTCCACCTGCTCCATTCTCCAGAGGGGGTCAGGACTAAATTTAGAAAAAAACAAGGAAACTCGTTTCGACCCAAGATGGGATAGAGGTTCTCCAGATTGTGGGATAACTGTTAACTTCATTTTTTGTGCCAAGGATATAGGGAGGGTATTTACATAAAGGGAGGTTTTCATTGAGGGAGGGTTTTTTCCTGTTTCTTTTTACTGAAAAAATACAAGGAAAAAAACCCTCAAGAGCTCTAGGTATAGAATGTTTGTGATATTTTTGTAACATTATTAATTCATTCTTGCTATTCATTATTAATCTTTTTATCACATATTATTAATTCATGGTTGTAACTGCTTTTTTAAACAAATGCAATGTACTTTTTCCCCTTGCTATTGTTACCAGTATATCTGCTCTTATTAATTTTCTATACTATTCTGTGTGTAACATACAGTATGTTTGTGTGTCTCTGAGACTCCAGACAATCAGCTCAGAGCTTAAATCTGTCAGAAAGCAAAATTTTCTCTTTGATTAATGTTGGTCCCAGTTCAATAAAAAAATTAATTAAATAAAACTAAACCAAACTTTTATTTTTGTGCCACAGCTAACATTTTCAGGTAGCTACAGTAAAATATTGCGGCAACATGAAAGGACTGAAACTATCCATCAGACTGAAGAATAATGATCCCTCAATCTTTCATATGTGACACCAGAAGGAAAGTTTTTTTCTTACTAAAAGCAAAACTTAAAACTTTGCAACAAATTTACAAAATAGCCAGTAGCCATAAGTTTGGAATCACACTGATAAACATTTTAAGATAACAGTTAGCTTATGCTTTAGCCTTTAGCATCCACTCCCTGTATCTTGGAAGCAGGACCTTGGAGCAGTGAATCACACCTGAATTGTTTCATTTCGATTCTGGAAAATATGGGTTTATTCATTTTTGCGCTGAATTAACAGATCACCTATCATTACGTTTACACGCTGTTTGCATATGCTATATTTAGAATATGCAAACATCCAAGCAATGTGTGGACTGAAGTTTTACTATATTTATGTGTCATGACTTAATGAAACATTTATTTATTGAATGAATAAAAATGGTTAATTGCCACTATCACCACTTTTTATCTGCTTGGCACTCAGTTTTGAGGTTAGGGTCAGTGAGGTTCTTTAGGAAGTACTACTGAACTTTTTCTCAGGGAGGCACATCTTAAGACAGTTAATATGGCATCCATCTTGCATCCTGCCAGTACTCTGAGCCCTCTCCAGTCAGCACAAGTCAGCCTTGTGTTGATGCTTGTGTTATCTCTTGGTCTGTTCCTCTCTCTCTTGCTATTTCTCTCTTCTGTTGATAAAGATCTTCATTTCTTTGATGAATCAGCCACAGTGCACCTTCCAAATGGCTATTCTGATATCCAGTTGCTGCCAAGTGACACTGTGCACAAAGTGAAACTCTGCTGTAAAGTGATATAGCATCTCCAAAATAAAGGCCCATTTATGTTACAAGTGTCTTCATGCGTCCCTGCCTTCATACTTCCATGCGTCGTTTCTGTTGCTACGGCTAACCTCCGCTAAGTAGCAGTGCTGAGTTTATTTTGAACTCTGCGATACAACGTTAGATTCAAACATCGATTGGCGGAACAAACGCTCTGCTATTAAGTTGTTTCTAACCAACAACACACCGTGAACACATGTAGAACTTTATTTCAAAAGCTTGTGCAACTTCTAATGTTTTTTCGCCGTCTTCATTCTTCTATGGTTTCCTTTTTCCTGTTTATCTTCTTCATCTTCTTCCCTGGTTTGTTTCTGCTCCACTATGCTCAACACTGACCCTGCGGTTTCCGGTGGTATTACTCCGTTACTCCGTCGTCTGTGTCGAGTGACGGATGCGCAAGGAGCCTGAAAACGCACCAAAACCGCACGTAATTGACGCAGAAGACGGACGAAACTTTCCGTGCGTGTGCTTATCCGTCATATGCGTCGAGCATAAATGGGCCTTAAGAGTGAACGCTCACTGACAGCCCCGACTCTGATTCAACACGTTAAATCATCTGAGATTGATATACACAGATGTTTCAGATGGTCGATTGATACACTTTGATTGATACACAAACAGGAATTCGTGGTCAGTGGTAACAGAGGTGCATCAACCTGGAGCCCGCATTCCCTTTCTTCACCACACAGATACATCCATCCATCCATCCATTTTCTGAACCGCTTAATCCAATTGGGTCGCGGGTGTGCTGGAGCCTATCCCAGCTGTCAACGGGCGAGAGGCGGGGTACACCCTGGACAGGTCACCAGTCTG
>JAVQJG010070853.1:0-15177 GCA_036024015.1 Craterocephalus amniculus | reverse complement strand
ACACACACACACACACGCAATCACACGTACAGAAAATAAAGAGAATCGCACACGCGCCGTTTCTAACAGTTGAATTTAAAAAGACACGCACGTTCTCACGTTACATTCAGGTCCGTGCGTGCTCTCTCACACACATCAACACAAACACACACACAAGCACACAACCCTGCTGCTCACAGATTCAGTCACGCATGCCGCCATCTCTGACTAACGCGGCGGCGCAGCAGCACACACACATTAAGGTGGGGTAAAGCCAAAACCACATGGGCACTCATGGGGCCAGGAAACCTTTAAGGCTCTTGATGTCTTGCAGGCATGAAAGGGAGAAACCCAAAGTAGCCTTTCAGGTTTTCTTATTGGTTATTGTTGTTTACCCTCCTTTCTCTCTTGCTCTCCCTCTTCCTTCCTTGCCCCTATCTCTCCGTGGCTCCAACGCCTCCCTCTACCTTCCTCCTCGTCTTCCTCCCCGCTTTCTCCTGCCCCCTGACCCGCGGTTCCTGTGTTAATGTCCTCTCACCGCGCTGCGTGGGCTTGCCTCTGATTGTCTCGTTGTGTTGTGTGGTCACCACGGAAACCTTGGACAGGCTCCAGCAATTGAGGCTGACACACATTCAGGCACGCACCGAAACACACTCGCACACACAGATGCGTGCACAACACTGGCGCATACACATTCATGGTCAGAGAGTTTTTTTTTTTAGTTTTTTTTTTTAGCTCAGAGCCTTGGTGCAGGTCTGAGTAGAATGCTTAACAGAGATGGAAAGATAGAAAGAGAAGGAGACAAGGGATTGGTGTTATGGGCATTAACTATAAAATTTAAAACAACCCACAGGAAAAGCTGACAGACCTGTCCCAACACACCCAAAAAAGAAAAAAATGTGTGAACTCCACCCTTTTTCTGCCTGAAACTCTACAGCTGCAAACTAAACTCAGTGCACAGAAACGGATTAAGCCTGCATGTTAAAAAAAACAAAACAGCCATTGACAAAAAAACGACGCCGGCATTAAATCAGCCTGTAGGACTGATTTATCCTCTATATTGCAGCTTTCTGGGGGTAACCATCACATCTCATCTCAGGCAAGACAAAGAGGAAGGTGCACGCTAGCACAGAAATTAAAGACTAATATCCCTTTAAAGACCTCCACGGCTCGCGCTGGGAAAGAGGAGGGGTTGGATTCGGAGGGTGTGAAGGTGGGTGGGACGGGGGCAGAAGTGGGGCAGAGGGCAGAATTCCCGAGCAGCATGTCTGTGGACTGAAGGGCAGAGAGGAGGAAAAGTGTAGGTGAGTGTGTGCGTGGAAGCGTGAGGGGCTGGTTCCTGAGTGGGGGCTGGGGGCCCCTGTCACTTATCAGCTCTGACTGAGCGTCGCCGAAGGCTAGAGTGGGGAAGCAGCGCTGGAATGCCTGTCCTTTGCTCTGAAGGTGAAGATAGAGGAGAGGAAGCCGTTGGACAGAGAGAGTACGGTTTATAAACACTAACGCACATGCAAAGTGCAGCTGCTGAGCACTGCACATGCACTTATCCTCACACAGAATATCTCTGCAGCTCCAGGTTTAGTTCAAAACTACAATGCCACTTTCATTTTTCTACTCTTCAAAGCTTTACTGTTTTGAACTATAGCCTAAATATATGGAGGACCTGGGGAAAAAAGCAATGCAGCATTTCCATGATGAGTAATTAATTGTGAAATAGAAATATAGATTGGAAAATATATTTTCAATCCCAACATGTTAGAAGAAATCACATTCCAAAGTTTTTATAATTACACATTTTAAATGGCAATATTAAAGAAGAATAGGAACATTTTAATTTATTATTAAATACTGTGATTTGTAAATGCATTTTCAAATGCTATTTCTAAAAGGAGAAATAAAAAACACGATTTATAGATTTTGGTCTAAATACCTCTGAGCAGTGGAAACCAAGTCAAACCAATCAGAGCAGCTCCTCGGGCTGTTCCTACTCTCTCATAGGTTAGACAGCCTCACCTGTGACGCAGATTTGGTAAAGCTTATTGAAGTAACAAAAACGGTCATCTTCTGACTGCTGGATGGATGTTGTGGAGTTTCTCACACAGTCGACAATGTCAGCTACCTGTAAGCTAGCTACTAGCTAACTGTTGAGACGCAGCTACAGGAGCAGTTGTGATTGGTTAAACTTGGTTTTAATTGTTCAAGGCCCCTAGTGTCGCACAAAAGCCAAAAAAAGGTGTAAACCATTAAAGAAATGCGGGCAGGGATGGAAATGGAAAAGGGAATTACTTTTTCAAATGTAGGACATGATAGTATAGAAACATATTGATGAAATGTGTTATTTATGACTCCTTTTAGAAATGACATTTGAGAATACAATTACAAATCACAGTATTTAAAAGCATGAATATTTCAATATGCAATTCCTCTAAAAAACAATTTAAAATATGGAGTTACAAAACACTTTGCAATTTGATTTCTTTCTTCTTCCTCCTCTTTTTTAATTTGAGCTTTTTTAGCTGTAAATATGGGCAGGGCAAAGTTTTGATGTCAAAATTTGGGGTAAACATACAACAAAAAATAACAAACTAATCAAAATATTGACTCATCTAATAATACGTTATGCATTCCCCCCCCAATAAACCAATCTGGTGATGATTTGTGATTTGCAGATCAGGGATCCACTTCCTCATGTCCCAAACTAACTATTTGGTCATGAATTCAATTCCTACTTTACTATAATTTCTTTAGTGTTTGATTCAGTCATTTGGAATTAATCGAAAGTTGAGCTCCAGCAAGAATTTATCACCACAAATGTATGTCACTACTGCAGATTACTATAAGTGCTGCGTGGGCCACAGTTCCTGCTCGTGAGTAGCAGGAATCCTTGTCATTACCTTCATTTGAAAGAAAACAGCTGAGGCATGAGCTCAAGTTAGCCTCCTCCTGGTGAAACAAGCTTCCTGCCATTGTCAAGGACAGACACTTGTCCGGAGTCAAGGCACATTTATTCAAAACTGTGTTCAGCCCACCTCAACTCCCACTGCACCAGCTGTTCTTTTGCCTTCCCTTTCCCATTCCCTACATTCATCTGTAATACACTGCCCAGGCATCGTCTACTGATCTAATATCCAGCCACTAACGTGGGTGGAAGCACATACGCACATGAAGTACACACCCCCTGCCACCACACCTATTTGGAAATGGACATTGGTTTTCTTCTTTGTATGTTCTGTGGAACTGTTCCTGGTGCAACATGAAAGCTCTGCACGTCTTCACATCAGCCTTCTGATTTGACAGTAGCATAAACTCCTCCGAAAATAACTTAAACGTGACATGCAGTGATCAGTAGAAACATTTAACATCTGTGAAGAGGACTTCACGCAGTTTATTGTTGTAGATGATAGTATAGAGTGTATGTGCCTTCCAAAGCTACAATGAATTATTAGGAATGTCCAGCATGAACCAGAAATTAGACTGAAGGAAAATAACAAAAACAATTTTTCCCCCCCAATAAACTGACCTTATCAAGTGCTAAAAAAAGAGGTAGAGGAGCATGCCGTTACTGAGGAGCTATCTATTAAGTTATGAGAGGGTCCTGCAATGCTGCCTGAATTGAAATGACCGAATTGAATTAGATCTTACTATTTGTTTCACCTTAGCTGTTTTCCATGTGCAAGTTAAGGACCATGATTTGTTGCTGCACGTTTGCGGACACACTGTGTTGCAGGATGATCATTTTTCCAGCAGAGGGACCTTATGGAAATGAGTTTTTCTCTCCAACATGACTTTTTTCTACAGTATTATTGATTTCCACTGGATGGTGCTAAATTCACCCTTACTACTCACTTTCATATATAATTGAGTCATTTCATGTTGAAGTAGTGAATAAGTTGAATAAGAACATTATTTAAGTTAAATGTTGCTAAACAACAAAATAATTATGATATATAATAAATAAAAAAATAATAAATTTTTGATGTCCTGCTGCTCTAGACAGACATCAAACATGATATACTGACCCCTGAAATCATCCATTATAACTCACATTAAGCTGATATTTGGGTAAAAAGTTACATGGTGTTCCTTTAATAAAAATGATCAAAATAACAGAAGGTATATGTTTAACACGATTTGTTATCAATGATGCAGCGTAGGCAGATCAACTGAGCTTTCAACCTTATACAAATATATATATTCATTCATTTTAATTAATTTTGGGTGAATGATCCCAGATGGTGTATTTAATATAAAAAAAATAATACAATCCTACCAAAGATGCAGGTTTGCAGGAGGCTAACAGGGACCAACTCTCAGCCACATAAGCTTTTTTTTCCCCACTCAGGCCTCTTTCTCTCTGCCAGTCCATAAAGACTCCAGGGGGCTGAGGCACGGTTTGGCCAGCGCACTGAGTTTGGGGGAAATAAATCCTTCTTCCTTACTGCAGCAATGAGAAACCTGCCTAGTGTGAACTTTGTCCAGACTGGTTCTGCTCAGCTCTCACACTCATAAAGAGAAAGTAGTTAAAAAGATGAAAAAAAAGGATTCTCTTCTTGGCTCAGTGGGTTGCAGTGCCTGCCGTCTAAGCTACCAGCAGTATCGGGGAGTCAGTTTCAACCCACACCAGCAATGAGGTTGTCTCTTATGATATGTAACTAAAGTGTATAACAGTAGGATGGATATTCCTCTAACTTTATAAAGCATTAAATGCCTGAAATGTAAGAAAATTTCAAGTTGAGGATATACCCTCCAAAAGAAATGTCAGACACACCCTAGACAGTTTGTCATTCACATTCAGGGCCCCTAACAATTTTATATTAGATTTAATTTGACACTTGACCTAACATTTACGCCCATCTTTGATGTCATGTCATTCGCCTTTTCCCACCTTGTGATTCTTGAGGCTTCTGGGGTTCCTTGGAGCACGGGCCACCTTTGGTGGGCGACGTTGAGCCAGAGTCTGTTTTGACAGCGCTGCTGGGGGAAGAGGACTTTGCGTCGGTTGCCATCCTTGGATATGTGAGGCCAGGCCTCGTGTTGACACAGCCTAGCGTCGCATTGGCAGAAGCTGGTTTAACGTTGACAGGGCTAGTTCTCATGGGAGGCCTGGAGCAGATGGAGGACTGGGGATCCGACTTCTCCTCAGTGGTGTTGGCTGCTTTCAAGTCGAGCTGCGGAGTGAAGAACGAAAAAAAAGAGGACAGAGGAGTACAATCGGTGTTGACAACTAATTCACATACACTGGAATTACTGTCATGTTTGATTAAATCAATGGATAAATGATTCACCAAATTACAGTTCTCCAATGACAACGCTGTTCCATAATGAAACACTCAGAACTATGACCACTGATTAAGAGTTTAAGGATGTGCGGGGAGAAAATTATAAGGTGACTTAAAAATCAAGCTGCCCTGCTAATCTTCCATCCTGATCTTACGCCTACTTAATCAACAGTCTTACTCCCGCCCTCCTCTCACATCGCCATCCATCCCTCGCAGAATCATCAAGAGAAAAACCTGCAGCAGCCATACCTACAGCACCAAACCGAGTCCTCCTCTGTTCCTGGCAGCAAATCATTCAATCTGCAACAGAGTCATTTCCTACGGAGGTTTATGCTTTGAATTGTTGGCCGTCAGAGTGGACAGACCTCCTCAGGTGGAGGATGTTCATTACCACATCAGCAAGGGTGCTGGGCCTGCACCATAGGGAGGCTGCCACAGATTTAAGGGATGCGAGGGAAAGCCATTTCCTTCTGTGGCGAAGAGAAGAGGAAAACAGAGAACAGAGGAGAGCTCACGTGCCCAAACCTCCGGAGACTATCCCACAATCCCATCCATCTGCGACTGACGCATTCTCTATCTCTGCCGTTTTAATTCCCCGATCAAGTTCATCAACCATCTGTTCTAGGGGCAGTCCAGAAATCCTGCCTTGCCTCTGTGATTCAGCTGTTTGTGCCGAGCGTGTCACCTGCACGCACACACTCGCACGTCCATTTGCATGCACATAAACACAGGAAGAAAAAAAAGGAAGCACAGGAGCACAGAAAGCATTTTTACCCCAGACAACGCAAGTCTGGAGTGATGATGGAGCCAGCGGGAGGACAATTCAGTTCAGCTACACCCCCCCTCATACACACACACACACACAACCACACACACACGCCCCCCCAAGAGCAAGCCACGAGGGTGCGGCGGCTCAGACAAGCCTCAGCACAGTGACGGGAATGCTTAGAGAAAGACGATCTGCAGAGAGGCTGGGAGTGAGGGGACAGCTGGCCCTGACCACCATTTCCTGTTACTCACAGAGGGTGTGACTGCCATGAAAAGACAAGCAGGCACTCTAAACACACATTTTAAAACCACTAGAGTGGATTACTATGTTAACAACAATACTCTAGTACAATAAAAACACAATTCTGTGATTCAGACTTGAAGGAATTTATAAACTGTCATTTGCATTATAATTCAAAAATAAAAAATAAAAAATGTATTTCAGAACACATGAAGACAAACTCACAGCTGCTTTGATTCATAAATACCTTTTCTTTTGCAGTGGCTGGTGTATGCTCGCTCACTGACACCTGTGGGTTTAACACAGACACTGCATGAGTTTCAGGCTCTGATGCAGCTGGAGAGCAAACAGCTCAGTTAAGGAAAGCAGTTGCTCCAACTTACCGGCAGAGGGCGTGCAGTACTCGTCTCCTCACATTTCCCCTGCTGGGAGACAAAATACCGTGTAACTTTAAACAAGAGGTGACACGTCATCCTTCTTTACTTTGATTAAGTTCAGTATTTGGATTAATCAGGGGGAAAAATGTCCGACCAGGCAGAAAAATCCAGCAAGTCTCCTAATAATATATGAATCCAAGAATTTTTGCTGCTGAGTTTGGGGATGACGTATCTGCAGGAAGCTCAGTAACCAGCACAATGTCTCCTTTTCCAATGAGAGATCAGTGTGCAGCTCAGAACCATCATGGTCAGACCAAACGAGCCCATCCACCCTGGCTCAGTCTGGTTCAGTGTGCGCGAAGTTGCCATGACAACACAGCAAATCTATTGCGATAGCATGAAAAAAAAAGAAAAAAAGATGGCACTTCCCTCATCCCAACCAACACCTCTAATGAAAATGATCACATCCACAATCAAAACATCAACCAAGCAGACGTCATCCCCATCAAGTTCTCTCCATGACCGAAAAAAGCCCAAATTAAAATAATTTGATTATTTAATGTTAGTCACAAGCGTCGTACAGGACAGCTTTTACAGCATAGAATTATTAAAATAAAGAGATGAGATTATGTTAAAGATTAATGGGGCACTTAAGATCATCAAACATATGAACCTCCTTGAATATTGCATTTATTATTAGCTTTTTTTTAAAATATCTTAATCTGGATTGTCTTTGTTTTCATGTTCTAACATCACATTTTGCAATGCAACAAATTAGCAACATACCTTTAAATTCAAGGATATTCCAGGTTGTGTTTTTGGAGGCAGGTTTTCTCTCTCAGTTCTGGCACCTTCTGTTATTTTCTTGCTCTTCAGGATAGTTTGACAGCTATAAAATACAACCAAGTTATAAGTAAATCATATACGCTACTAGCTTAAAGTAATCATATGCAACAAAATCAGAATGAATTTTGATTGATGCTAATAAGCTGATTCACTAAAGGATCCCTTTTTCCTTGTTTCATATTTTTATTTTTATAAATAAGATAAATAAACCTGTTTCATATTATGTAAGAGAATTACCAGGTGTTGTTCTGGGTATTGGGTGACTTCTTTTCTCCGAGTCCCGAGCAGATAAATTTGGAGGTTAACTCATCCACCTCACCAATCACGTTGACTGACACGTCTCCATCCCGGCCGAGGAGCCAACTCACACTCTTACTGTTGGCTGTTAGAAAGTAGACACAGTTATTATGCTTCTACATGTAGGATCTCTTCTTCTTTGACAATCAGGTTGTAAAAATCATGATTTTCAAAAAACTTCAAACTTAGTTTTATGAAGTCTGATGTTGCATTTGTTGATGCAGAATTTAACTTCACCTTCACCTTTAGGGATTTTCATTAATGCTTCTGCAAGCAGATTGTGGACAATCAGTGTTACTTTCAGCCTTGTAATTGTATGCATGTTCTGCAAATTCAGTTTTTATAGATGCTTTATGCAGTAAAGAGATACAAGATTATTAAATTAAGGCTATTTGCAACTAAAACACTAGTCTGAAAACCCCAAAAAAATTAGGAGTGAAACTTTAGTATGCCTAAATGTTTCATTAGACATATCATATTGTAACTTTTCATTGTGACAAGAAACACAGTAATTTAGAGATTTTTGCTGTGATATGCAAAAGTCCCCAACCTTATTAAGAGTTTAATGAAATGTACAAACGTTTGCCTAAAAAATAAAGAACAATAAAATTGTAGACACACTCATTCAAGAGGCAAAGGAAATGTTAATATAAGAAACTATTAATCTCTGAACTAGTCATTTGTAGATTATTTAGAAAGAACACAACTTATCATGGGTGTATCTGATCAGTTGGTTTGTAAAGAATATTTGCTGTTCTGATCCCAGAAACACAACACAAATATATGAGACCGTGCTTGTGCATTGAACAGAAATGGAACTGAAAAAATTCCTATTACCCTGACTTCGTCTTTAGTGTCATTTATGTCATGGAAGTATCTCTTTATACTCAAAATCCAATCCTTGCAAATCCAGCCACTTCTTGTTTTTCTGTTTTTGTGGGGATTTGGAGCACAAAGGCACATGTGCCCAAACATACGTCACTGCCTTGTGATTATGTTTATAAGTGCAGAGAAGTCGCTCTGTCGAGACAACACAGCTGATGCAGGACAAGAACATGCTGGCTGAAACACACTT
Organism: Craterocephalus amniculus; assembly: GCA_036024015.1. Lineage (NCBI taxonomy): Eukaryota > Metazoa > Chordata > Actinopteri > Atheriniformes > Atherinidae > Craterocephalus > Craterocephalus amniculus. The sequence continues at coordinate 6,318 of JAVQJG010070853.1, read as the reverse complement.
CCAAAGTGAACTGGTTTTGTGAGTCAACCCTATAGATTGCATTCCAACTGAACATACTGGGATGACAGAAAACCACAGCAGACAGAACATAACAGCCTCTACACCAAAACTGACAGGATCGCTTTCGGGTTTGGACTAAATTTATTCAGTCATCTGACTGCAGGAATAAGGATTTCCGGATGTTTGAAAAGTGTGAGATTAATTAAATTTGATTGATTGTTTGAAGTTTTTTTTAAAGTGATGCAGCATATTAATATACATATATAATACAAATATGCAAGGCTATGGCAAAGATAATTTCCATCCTTAATCCCACTGAACAAAATATACATGAGTAAAGCAGAGCAATGTTGTTGAATTCACAATGATAGATTTCCGTATCAGGGGAATGACTATCAGAGTTCTAGAAACGGTTCCTCTGCCTCATCAGCAGTCTGCCAACAGTATAAACACAGAGACACACCAGAACTCAGCGATAGCCAGCACATAAACAATAATTACCATGAAGTCAGCTTAACCATAACAACTCCCATGGTCGGAGAGGTCTTAGGGCTAAACATGAGGCCTAAAAACCATAATAAAGGGACTCCAGCTTCAGATGGACAAAAAAACATAGGAAATGTAGCACTTTAGCTCTTCCAGATGACCATTCGGATTAAATCAAAATTCTATTTGGTTTCCAAACACAAAGATTTCCTGCAAACTTCCTGTTTTGCCCTTTGCTAATTGTTTAAAGCACTAAGTCATGACTCATTTCCTTTTCTTTTTTTTTACGCAGCAACATGAAGTTTAAAAAAAGACAACACACACACACAAAGCTTGTGTGGAAGAGCTGTGACCATGTGAGCTCAGCCTGCAGTCTTCAAGCAGCCTAAAGACAGCTGCATTGGTAATAAAAGATAGAAAGGGCACTGTTCTCTCACTCTGGACTACAGTATATAGTAAGTGCTTCGTGATTAACCGAGACAAGACAGATCACATTACTGTCAGCCAGTAAATGCATCAACTCAAATGTGTTGTTGATTGGCTTTAAGTCATATTCTGACATTTGGGTTTGTGTCATTATCGGGGAGTGTTTCTTGAAAACATAATAGAACAGTTTCTTACGTCGGAGTCATCACACAATGCAAGCTTAGACTAGAACTAGATCTAGTATTAGGACACACCAGAGAAATGCAGATGGACAGCATTCCATCGTGTGCGTCAAACCAGTCCCAAGACTGATTTGTGGCTTCCTGAGTTTGGCTGTTTTGTTCTGTTTGACTCTTTCATGCACACTGTCCACTCCAACCTTTGCTTCTGACCAGAAGGCAGTCTGACAAACAAGTTCACCGGCCAATGTGTTTATAAGTTTACCCTTTGCTGGGATAAATTTTTTCTCTTTTGTCTGTCATGCCAATGTTATCATCTGGCATCTCTTTCCCATAACGTTCCACACATAAGTGGAATCTCTGAGCCTTTCCAGTTGCTCTAAGGCTCACGTTGCATTAAATAACTGGGCACAAAAAGATTTAAGTTAAGAGGCTGAAAACAAAATGCGTGCTTGTAAACAGTGCCCACGGTTTAGACCTATCCTAAAAGCACTTTTTAACATGGTCAGTATACTAAAACACTAGCAAGGGGGTATTATAGGTTTTGTTATCAGCATCATTGGTTCACCAGCATCATCATTCAGCAATTGTTTTCAGATTTGACATATAACTCACATTTCATGTATAGGCTACCTGCTCTGTGTCTGAGACTGTGGGAAACATGAGTTAAATCAACAAAAACATCCTGTAGCTCTCAATCTCTGTCATTACCAGTCACACCAGTCCTATTTTCCAGCTGTTCAAGTCCTTCAGGTGATTCATAAGACACTATGCAAACATCTTGACTATAGAAACGCAGCTAAAAAAAGGAGATGGCTTTCTTTCATAAGCTTAGTTGGACATGTGACCGTTTGTGTGCTTGAAGAACCAGAAAGCACCTTGTCAGTCTGGATTGACAGGAAGCAGAGACGTTAACTTAGGGCAAGTGGAGGTGATGGGACAGCACGCTTACCTTTCCTTGGCTTTGTCTTCTTGGTATCAGTGTCCCCCCCTTCCATTTCCAGTTTCTCCTCGCGCTCCTTCCACCGCCGCACCTGCTCCTCGCGCATTTTCAGAAAAAGAGTCTTTTTCTGCTCCTCATTAAGAGCGTTGAGTACATCAGGTTCGATATACATGTCCTTTAAAATCTGTTGCAGCATGCTGGCAGCTGAGTGGTGGGTCAGTTTGGGTACAGCAGGCAGTCCGAAGTAGGAGGAAGTGTCCTCCAGCAAGCAGCTTCTTGAAGTGGATGGTTTATCCTGATTTATAGCCTCATGTTTTTTTGAGCCACCCAGTTTCTTTTAATTGTGATTCGCCTGTAGAGTTATCTGTGAATCAATGTGAACTCAAATTGTCATACACCTTTGGGCATTCTATACAATCTCAAAAAAACACACTGGCAAACACACAAAATCCTGCTTCCTTTCTGTGTTTTTGCTTCCCGCCCCACTACGATGTCAGTTTATTCTGATTTTGGAGGCCATCTTTGGGTTAATCTACAAAAAAAAAAAAACACACAGACATTAAAAGATTATGCTTTGCTCCTTGATGTCATACATATTTCCTGATCCCATTTCAACTCAGAAAACTTTTTTTTTCTTGTGGTCATTGCTTTAAATTACTTGTCCTTCCTTTCAGAGACAAGGAAGAGCCTGAAGCCTGTTCCTGTACTGACAAATAAACTGTGGTCAAGAATAGGAGGAGATTCCAAAGGAACAGGACTGTTTCTGTCATCAGTGTTCGACCTCACTCCTTCCCCTCCCCACCTCACATCCCTTCAAAAGCCCATGTTCCCTTCTTCCATTTAGCTCCGCAAGATAATAGCTCATTTTCAACATGGTCAGACGTTGATTTTGGGGGATGGGGGGTATGATAATTGGGTCATAGCTTTTAAAAGTGTGAGGCGGTTTCTGTAACAAGGCTAAAGGAATTGGGCTCCTCTGGTTTCAGGAGTAAGTTAAACAATGGCTACCGCATAAGCAGCACTTGGAGGGAAAGAAAGCTTGTCTCAGACTATCACTAGTGGGATACAGATCGTTGTCTACCACACTCTGAAGGCTGCAGAGAAGGAAACCCAAGGAAAAGGGAGGAGAGTGAGTGGAGAAGGTGAAGGATTCGAGACAAAGCGGGAGTCGTAAGAAAAGGGTAGAATATGTTGAAGTACTCACAGTGGGATGTAGGCAGCCGCTCCACAGCAGTGTGTGCTAACTAAGCTGAGAGTCAGAGTGCCTGTGGGTCCTCCTTTCTTTGTGTGTGTGTGTGTATATGAGACTGGGCTGATGACATCACAGCATTCCTCGGTTCACTCCCTCCCGTCTCACACACACAGATGAAACCTCACTTACTTAAAAATGGGAAGAGAGCAAATTCAGGAAGTTGATCTCACACTTTAAGTACATACATGAGTGGCACGCATGTATGGTGAGCCCGACGTGCCAAACTCTTTGACAATGCTCAAACCTCTAAACTAAAAAACAGACCGTTTGGAGGAAGCAGCATGTTTAGCTAATGCATTGACATTAAGGAAAACAACAAAATTTCCCTAATCTATTTCTGGAAACTTGTCTCGTGAAACGTTTTTTCCATTAAGTCATTGTGGATTTTTCTTTTCTTTTTTTGTAGTCTTGCTTAAAATTTTAATGTATGTCATTTTGTGAAATGTATTAAGATTATTTTTGTTAGCTTTTATACCTGAAGTTAATTTATATACAAGTTAATCTTGAAATATCATGTAAAAAGAGTATATTTGTTTTCCAGTATTTTAAAAAAGTATTTTTTAACCTGTTCAAAAGACAAAATAAACAGTGAACAGTAGCACATGTATACTTAAACTTGCTGTTTACTCTCATAGGGATGGCAAAAGCAAGCTGCAGCCTCTTTCTTTCTCTCTGAGCCAGTCATATGTCGGTAAAGAGCATCCTCTAGTGGTTACAATCGGAGCTTTCTGCAGTGAATTACGTCACCTCCACAGCCTCCGCTACACTACCGCAGACCAGACCAGTGGATTAAAGTTAAATGAAAATTACTGCAGCAACATTAAAGCAGAACCAGGCATTCTCACACATCCTTTGCTACCATTCTCCTGCGTAATGTTCAGCACTGATAAACCACAAACATGTATGCAGGCGATTGCGATCAAAAAGCAAAAATTGTTGCAAGCTATTTGCTCTGTGCTGCTGTCACTGTGCTCAGGTGATAGTGGTATTGTTCCAGTAGCAATACAATGTCAAGCTTTCTTCCCATTTTGTTGTGGGCTCAACCATACTAGTCGACTAATTGAATATAAGTGTTGATTTTTCTGCTCCGGGCTCAACAAAATTCAATATATCATTGGTTCAGGACTCTTTTTTGCTGCAAAACTATTCCTCTATGCACGACTGAGTTGGCATCTTGGCTGCACTCCAGCTCCGTTTTGCACACCACCTTCAGTCCCCCCCCCCCAACCCATTTTTCTGTCTGGCCAACAAGACCATTAACTTAACTACCAAGCCTAAACATGCAAACATCCAGCAGAAATGCCTGCGAGCATGTCCAAAGCTCTCACTCGCCCACCCTGAGGAGTGAATGCTGTATCGCTACAATATGGCTTCTTCTGGCAGACGATAAGAAGAAACTAAGAGACGGTTTTCTACATGTCGATTGGCAAATATATCATTTCTTCATGAAACGGGAACTTGCTTATAAGAGAATTTACTGAATAATTAGACCATCTTCCACACTGAATAACTTTAAAAAGTTAGCAAAATAAAAGTAACAAAACTTAACCTGAACTTTTCCTTATTCCGTTAATGACAAACTGGATCTGACTGACAGAGAAAATTCCTTATTTACAGTTAACAGCTCACAGAATCTGCTGGGTCATGATCATAAGTCCTCACTTCCTTCAAGAAAAGCACCTGAGACACCCAGATAATCACAAACTGAATAGTCAGGACGATTAGAGGACAAAGTAATGCTTTATTTTACAGCCTGGCATTTATTACATATACAGTACTAATGTAGAAATTTCCAAGAAGACATGAGTGATCAAATAATTGCCATCGCAAGGTTTGCATTTTGGAGGCTGTAAAATTAAGCTTTAGTTATTAGTATCATTGCAAATGTAGAGTCAGACATTGTAGACAACACTACATCGAAATTAAAAACATATTCTTTTTCTTTTTTTAAAGAACTGAAACATGACAAAAGTGTACATTTTTAGATGTGGATTTTCCCTCATTGGGTAAATGAAATTTATTTTTCTTTAATTTGTCAAATATACATAAATTATATGTAATGCATCAAAACCAAATGAGCAAATCAAAAATCCTCTTTGAATAAAATAAAAGGAAAAAAAAAGAGGTGACATAAGAGAGAATGACATTCTTTGTTGAAATCATTTTAAACAAGTATTGGTCAGGCATTTCATTAACCTGGGAAAGCAAAGTGCTACACACAACAATCACTGAAGACAGTTCACCATACACCTTAATGAGGATTGGACTGAAGCACCTTTTCTTAGCTTAAAGCTAAAATGGAGAGTTCTTTTTTTTCTTTTCACAAAAAACTTTCTAGCATGTTTACAGTCTACCTTCAACATACCGTAAGCCAAGTTGGCCCTTTTCTTTAAGAGGGGCGTACTTGCAGTGACAATTTTCTGTTTCAAGTTAAAGTACATATGTGAACTGCTTGACCCAACAGGCTGCTAAGACCTTAGTTAGCCATATTTTTCTCCAGGATGGAGCTGTAAGTGCAAATAAAGGCGTACATCTCCTTCACAAAGAGGGGAAAAAAATCTTCCCCCCAAAACAACAAAAGGAAAAAAAACAAACATGGAATTCAGCCTCATGCTTTCAAATAGTACTCATATATTTAATTGATATACATATATTGCCACCATTGGCACATACGATATTGCACAAAGTGATGAAATGTTGCACAGAAAAAGAATTGATATCTTTCTTTTTTTGGGGGGCAAACACATTCCAAAATTACAAATAATGTGGAATAACGCTGAAAAGGTAAAACTACAGTAAAAAAAAAAAAGAAAGAAAAAAGGAAAACAAAAGAGGACATGCTTGCTACTCCCCATTAATTGAGCGACTTACAACACAACTACCCTAACCAACGAATGAGCAGTTCACGGGAGGCTTACCAAAAACAAGAACACATCAATTGAGGCCAATACTGATGTTCATAATCAGCTCCTGCTCCCCCTGCTGATGATTTTTGGCTACTCAAGAGCCAACTCTTCTGCATCATCTTGCAT
>JAVQJG010070844.1:0-16915 GCA_036024015.1 Craterocephalus amniculus | reverse complement strand
AATAGGTGGGTTTCACCTACGTCACCTGGATGACGTGCGCGATGCAGATGGAGGGCAGGAAGTAAATATGCAGTGCTTGTCAATGGATGTTCAAATACCGGTTAGCGATTATTGTAAGGATTCAGACCCAGATGCATAATAACATATAACCTACCTCTGACAAGGTGGCGGCTGCAAACGCGGCGTTAGGAGACTGCCAGCATCCTTCTCTCTGCTACTTCGACTTGAGCAACCATAAACTGCACAAAATAAAGGCATTTTCCAGGATAATTTAACAGGCTACTTTACTTCCTGCCCTCCATCTGCACTGAGAACGCTGTTGTCTTAGCAACGTGACGTCAGGTGCAACCCACCTATTGGAATCAGGGGTCTTGTCCAGAAAATCTTTTTTTTTTTTTTAAGTTGATATTTTTTTTAAACAGAAAAAGATTCTTTTGCCTTGTTTCTCTTAAAAAAGCTTAAAAATAATTAACTATTACTGATTTAAGAGTCTGTAACTTAAGATTAAAAATTTGATGCAGAAACACAGCAGAAGTCCGGACATTGTCGTTTACCACCCTGGTACATTCAGTTAGTTGCTAATTGTTTTTGAATTTAGCATTTTAGCTGCTCTCGTCTGAATCTCCTCTTTTCAGCAGAAGACAGCTGCTCCATCTGACTGTGTTGATTTGTTGTGGCAACAGCCTTTACACACTGAGACTTTCCCAGACACCCTGAATATTTTCACGAGGTTATAAACAGTTTAAAGTTAAAAAAATTTTGCAGTCGTGCACTGAGAAAGAGCTTTTGTGAGCGTCCTGATGATTTTCTAACAGAGCGTTGTAACAGAGGCTGTCAAAGTTAACGCGCTGACACAAAGCCCTTTTAAAAACATTTTTTTTTTTACTGAGCAAGTAACACACGCACTGTCGGCAGATTTTCAGGAAGGTTAAGTTTCTGAAGCAAAAACAGCCACAGAAGGGATTTTTACTCAGAAAGTTCAGCTTTATATCCCTGCAAGATGGTTTTCTGAACCAGACTGAGAGGTAGGACTCAAACCGGGTTGAGGAATGGAAAATTAAACGTACACATCAGTGATGCGTTCAGTGCAGCTCAGAAAACAAAACTCTAACAGCTAACTACCTTATGTAATGACAACTGCACTATTAAGAAATAAACAATAAACAAAAGGATTATGATAAATATCCTGTTTAAAATGGTAAAAAATAACTAAATGATTTTAAACGTTGTACAATTAATATGCAATTAATCGCAAGTTAACTCAGGACATTCATACAGTTTATCAAAATTAAAATTTAATTGACTGACTGCACTAAACAGAACACAAAGTGGTGACGCACAGTCCAACCTCGCATGAAAAAAACTCTTCTTTTATATACCACTCTGCTAATTGTATTTTTAATTAAACGTTGAATTTGTTGCTGGTATCAATCATTTTTAGAATATTTTCAAATTGCATAACCTGAAAGTACTTTTCCTCTTCTCTTGTGCTCGTTTCAGGTACAGTTTGTTTGCAGTGGTTAACCACCAGGGGACACTAGAGAGCGGCCATTACACCACCTTCATCCGGCAGCACAAGGACCAGTGGTTCAAGTGTGACGATGCCATCATCACCAAGGCTAGCATCAAGGACGTACTGGATAGCGAAGGGTGAGCAAAGTCAAAGCGGCAAACTGCTCCTTTACTGACGAGGCTTCGGTTTAACACTGGTGCTTTCGTCTGTCTGTCCAGGTACCTTCTGTTTTACCACAAACAGTTCCTGGAGTACGAATAGTCTGAGCCCACGGGGGGAGCCGAGGCGGGGAGGCCTCCAGCTCTCACGCTAACATGGACCCACGGTTACAACACGCTAGACCTGATCCACTGTCTGCTGTGCTGAATAAAGCAAAATACAAGGACCCACGCGAAATACTACAAATACACAAGGGAGATTTGTACACTTGCAGAAGTTTTCACTTGAATTCAGGGCATGAAGAAGAAAGAAGCTGTGACAGTCTGCGCTCGCGTGCAGACGAAGAAGGAATTGCCTGCTATGCCTGCGTTTTTCTGTCACCAGGAAACACAAGAAACAGGAATTTTACTTGATCCCAAATGCTGTTCTTCACCCACATCTTGCTTCATGCTTCCACAGCTGCATACTTTAACATCCAGGCAGAGCCGCAGCTTCCCTCTGGGGTACAAAGCTCTGCTCTCGGAAAGGAAGAGTCTCCTCTTTTTCCTCCTCTCTTCTTCCTTCCCGTCTTCGTACCTGCAAGGGTTGAAACCGAAAACTTTCTGGACACAAGCACGTTTCTAACACATCCACACTCCTCCAAAAGACCAAATATTGTCTTATGATCCTTTTTTTTTTTTATTATCAAAGGGGGAAACACAATCACCAGATAAATAGTATTCTGAGTTTATTCCATTAATTATTTGTGAGATAGTGGTACTTAAGAGAAAAAAAAAAACTCTGAGAAGGAAGTCACAGCTCTGTTGTTTTCCACCTCTCTTCCAGCTTCCAACAGTCAAAGAGGAGGAAACAGACACAGTGAATATTATATTTTTGTACATCTTGCATTTAAAAGGTTTGTTTACGGTTTTGCATCTTCCAGAAAAACTCTCAAGTCTTTCGTCCGTGTTACGTCATGCCGTCAGTCTCGTTTTACTTTGTAAAACAGTTAGGATGTTTTTTTGTGGAAATGCTGCTATGGCTTCATCTTTTTTTTTCTTCTTTCTTTTTTTTTTTCCTGATAAATATTCTCCATGTTGAAGGCACGTTGTCACGATGCTGTTTCAGGTAAACAGTCTAAAATAAAATGGAAGAAAAGCAGAGAAACGAGTGTATGTGACGGGATGAAAAAGCTCAGTCCTGCAGTGTTAACTGTCAACCGCATGTCGCTCCGTGTGTGTTTGTGTGAATGTGTGCACACGTATGTGGCCGAGAGTGAGGACGAAAAAAAAAAAAACCTCACCGTAGGTGTGTTTGTATAAAATTAAATATATAGAGAGGAAAAAAAAAGAAAAGTGTGTGTGTTTCTGTTTGTATGCACGTGTGTTGTGCGCGTGCGTATGCACTGTATGTTTGTGTACTGAATCAGTACTTCCTTTCAGCATGCCGTCTGAGCTGGGTATCACAGTTTGATAGGATTTTATCACCCCCCCCCCCACACACACACACACACACACACACATGTTGATGATGTATGTAAGGCATATGTGTACAGTTTGTATGTGTGAGACAAAATGGTGAAACCTTAATTTGTTATTCTGTACGACCGGATCCAGCCCTATCACAGCCGGTCAGTCATTCATCGCACACAGTTGCAACTGCTGCAAGAACTGGACACGGAGATGGAAATACACTCAAATAAAGAAAATCTATATCTGTAAACGTGTGTTGCTGATTCATTCCACATCATTCTATAATGTTAGGTTTTAATAACGGGTAATTTCCTTGTAAAAAAGTGCCTCAGTTCGTAGTGTTTGAGTTTGATTTTGTTTCTGAATGAAGCAAGGATGGATGGATGTGATCTGTGCCAACTTGCTGGTAGCTATAGCAACAGTGTTTTGTGCTGTGTTGGCCAAACAAAACTCCCCAAGGACAGATTTGGGAGCAAATGCAGAAATGATGGTCTGTATTCAGCCTCTAGTCCCTGCAGATGTGTCAGCAAAAATACAAAACCATCTAACTTTGCATAATAATTCAGAGCTTTGCAGTTTAAAAATGACATCTGTGTCATTGAAAATTCATGAACTATGGCTATGAAAGCTTTTTATTTCAAATCCCCGGACGCCCTAAATGGGGAATGGGGAATGGGGAAGCCTCTAAATGAAAACGTGCTTAGGTTTAATGGGACCTTCGTGTAGCCATTTCCAACACAATTGTTTAATTAAAGAAAAGTAAGAATGTGTCATTTATGTGCCTGGTTTATTTTTTCATAAGCAAAGCATACAAATAAATATTGAAGTCGTAAATGGACCAAAAAGAGAGAACCACAAAAAGTGAAAGAAACGCATGTGTTTTCTCACGAGAACAAGCTCATTAGCTTTGGTTGAGGAAGAGCACAAAATCAGACACTTCAAAGCTTTTTACATGTGTTGAATCCGCACTTTTGTACTATTAAATCAGCTGGAGTCCAGTGAATTGTCCATTTGATCGATGAACTGGATCAGTTTTACAGGCTCTGTGTTGTTAGCTTATTGCTGCTACCTGTGCTCACAAGCCGAGATCTCAATGGAGCTGGGGTTTTTATTTATTCATTTGTTGTTTGATTAATTTGCATTTAAAAATCAGAATCTCTCTTTCTGATTTTATAACAACTAAGTTAGCTTTTTGGAGCTAACAACACCCCATACATACACTAATGCCCACAGTCTTATTGGAAAAATAGACAAATGCTCAAAAAACTGTTTTTCAATTAGTTCTTTAATTTTTACTTAAAAAAAGCACTCAAGAAAATAGAAATGATTAATATCAATATTAAATGAAATTCTCACAAATGTACGAGTCCTTACTTACTCAAAAATACATTTACACATTGTCTTTTTTATACTAATGGACAGAAGATACATTTATATATCTGGTAATCTGTCCTTAGTTTCATACTGTACTACTGATAAACTTCTCATCACGGTCACTTCTTTATTTTATTTGTCCAGATCTCTCAATACTCAAAACTTAGGATTAGTTCACCACAAACACAATTCAGTGTCACAATTAACTTTCTTGGTTTCCAAACCGATTTATCAAAATGCTTCTCAATTTACCTGATGACACCTTATACAGCACCTAGAAAAGGTTGAAAACACTCACTGGTTACTTGTTTATTTTGTTAGGATCCCCATTAGCTACAGCAAAGCTGCCGCTATTCTTCCTGGACTGGTGTGTGAAATTAAGTGTGACCTTAGGTGTGATGGAACTACAAAGGAAGTTGATTTTTATATACATATTTGTAGGGCCTTGGGTTTTGAAAGCATTATTTTCATAATTATTAGTAACTATAATCGATATGTAAACATATTTCAAACTAACATTTTTTCTCTAAAAATGTAAATAAAAGTAAATTGTGAGCATTTGTCTCTTGTTTCTTTAGGGTTGTGAGCAATTGTGATACATGTTGAACTAAAGCTCCAAAGCTAACACCTCTTACAGTTCTGATTTTGAAGCCAACAACACCGACCATTTTTCCCCCTTCATTTCCATATAACAAAAAAAACTACCCGGAATCCTCCTTTCTCTGACTTCATTCAGTTAGCTTTTTGAAGCTAACAACAACTTAAATGTTAGTTAGCTAAGTACATTTAGAAATATTCCAAAGCTGAAAACTCTTCATTGTTAACGTTTTGTAGTTAACATTGCAGAGCCAATGTTTTCCCCGCTTCTTCAATGTTAGTGTTGAAAAAACACCCAATAATTCAGTTTCTGATTTTATAAGAAACAATGGCTTCCTGGAGCTAAAAACATCCTAGGGGTAACATTTCTGTGTTCAGTTTTTGATCAGATCAGCATGATGGAGTGAGCTGCCATTTTGTTCCCAGAGTATTGTGATGACCCAGCTCAGCCCCCTTTCTTGTTTGTGTAACCCAAGTTACTATGATAATGGAAGGTAGAAAAGTGAAGAAATTGTGAAATCCCACTTCAGTTATTAGAAAGAAAAATTAGTTTTCTGAAGAGCTGAAAACTAATAAAAAGTAAATTGCAACATACACTGGCGAACACTGAAGATGGTCTCTATTTGACTGCAATTTTACCCCCAACATGATTGATAACAATTATTAAATATGGCACTAGAGGGCACTAAAATGTTTTCAAAGCACTAGAGAAAACAACCTCAAACAAGAGAACTTTTACAGATCACTCTATTTGCAACATTACTTTAGAGCAGACATCAATTTAACAAATGTAGAGGACAGAATAATGATTTCCTTTTATATCTTCCTTTAAAGCTGAAGGTGATACTTAAGTTACATTAGAAGGAAGAAGAGGGATAAGGGGCATAAAAGCCCTCTGAAACAAGTAATATAAAACTGATCGTTCTGTCAAGAAGACAGTTGTGGGTTTGGTCAGGGAAAATGATGAGAGGGGATACAGGAAGGAGATGGTGTGGTACACGCGATCTCTCAAAGTAGACAAATAAAAAAGTGATGGTGATTGATATCAGAAGCAACGGTGAAAGCCTCTGAGTATCAGTTCCTCTTCTGTACAGAGAATCAGCTCAACCAAGTTCCCAGGAGTCCACCTGGCAGATGACGTCACCCTCACACCACAGCTGCTGTTAAAGAGGCCCGCTGGCCTCCGAGCGCCTCAATTTGCTGTAGAAAATGTGAAATCAATAACGGAAGCATGCGTTTGTGGAGGAATTTAAAAAAATAAGTAAAAATATGAATTTACATTTGTCTCTTTTGATTCAAAAGTGGACAATAAGTGTTGATCAACTCTTTTTCAAACTATTTAGCTTGATCAGTCAATTTAATCAGACAAGTTTGACTGCGGTCTGCAAGTTTTCACAAAGTAAATGTAATCCTTGCTGCCCATTTGTAATATTTCTAAAAGGAAATTGGAGCATTTAACTTGGCTGTAAATGTGCAGACCAAGTGGAGTTTTGGAAAGAATCTAAAAGTTATTTGCATTCAATGTACCATCAACATTACAACAATGATTGAAATCTGAATTGGCGTTAATCAGAAATACTGCATATTTAAGATTCTTTTTAAAAAAGCAGAAGCTGTAATCAGCCAAGTTAAGTACAAATGGTGCATCTCTTGACCACACATCTGGATATTTTCCCCCCGAATCCAAATCATACAAAGCATCAAAGGGAGATTTTTTCTTGACCGTTACAGACTCGTTCCTCAGCTCATGGGGTAGCTATATGGATGTATGGAGAGACTCATGTTACCATGGCAACAAGAAGGAGAGCCTGCTTGACATTTTACTCATTATGGACTGATGTATGTGACTGCAGGTGGCAGATAGGGAAGTTCGCCACAAACATGCTCCCATCACATTATGAACCATCGCATTTTCCTCTGTAATTTGGAACCATTTTAACAGGAAAATCAACAGAATTTTCAACCTGTATAAGATTTATTGTTAAGACATTTCTAAAACAACAACCAAAGAAACCCAAATTCTCTTAGAGCTTTGTTCACAAACCCTCAAAAGAAAAAACAGCTCGGTGATTCATTTCCCAGTTAGCAGGCTAGTTGACAGTCTTTATTTTGTTGGAAATTCTGATTAACAATCTCGGTAAATTCATTGCAAAGGCAAACTCAAGATTAAAGTTGAACATATAACCAATAGTTTGTAACTGTACAAACAAACAAATGGACCAATGGTGAAGTCCAGGGTTTACAGAGGAGTTAAGTGCGTATTAAAACCTGTCCACCAGCAGGGACAATACTTCCATCTCCCTGTCTTTGATCTGGGTCAATGTAACACAACTTTCTGCAAGGTTGTGCCCATAAAAGAGGTCAGTACCAACACTCTGGTTCACCTGCACATAAATTAAAAATGACCTTTAAGAGCATTCTCAGTTTGATGTCTGGTAGTATAGCATGTGTGCCAGTGTGAGTTCCCAGCTATGATTATAGAATACAATTAGTATCCAAAGTCACTTTTGCATGGAAGGTGAAGGGCAGATCTAACTTTATATATATTGTAATGAAGTGGGAAGACAGCTGTAAATAATGCTTTGGACTGTGTTTGAGGTTATTTTGACCAGTCAAGCCACATACATTATATTAACACTGCAGGAAGTTGTGTAAACTTGTGGAAAAATACAAGGAAATAGTAGCTCAAGCTTTCAGATGTCACCGTTATCCCACTGACTTATGTTTTTCAGAGGTCTAATTTTCCGGTCCAGCTGTCGGGAGACTTTTGGAGAACACACTGGCCCTCATCCCACTGCTGCCTCCTCCTGGACCCTCGGACCTGAGGTGTAGAGATTCTCTCCGTTACAGTCGGGGCCTCCCTTTTGGACTTGGGCTCTGTGAAAGACGGTTTGCTGGTAGAATGACGGAGGTGCTTTCAGATCAGGGAAACAGTGCACACACACGCAGGTTTCCGTCGGGCTTGAGTCGTCTGATGGCTCGCGGTAGCTGGGATTGCTTGAAGGTGGTAAAACATCTGTAAACAGAGAATGTAATAGAGATAAACAAATACAAGACGCGTTAACCAAGCTAAACTTCGTTTTAAAATCGATTTTACACAAACCTTTGGAGCTCCTCCCTGCCCGGTTGCCTGGAAAGTCAAATTTCTGTTCTACTTGGACCACACACTTTTGCTTGTGGTCATTCCCTGGGGCGGGTACTGTGACAGAGGGCTTGGTCTTGCCTACCTTCAGAAAAACTACCAAAACTAGAAACAAGCTACAAAAGAGCAGAGCCATGCAGACGGCCAGGAGGGAGTAGATCAGGATGGTGGAGTCATCCAGGCTTGGCTGGGTACTGATCGGTGTCTGTTTGGTAACTTCTGGCAGGAGCGTTTTGATGGTTACTGTAGGTGGAGGAGCTGAAAATATAAAAATAATGGCTACAGTTACACGTTTTCTGAATTCTGAATTAATTATACCAAATTAAATAATTCTGAATTAAAGTACTGGTATTCTCTTCTGAGTTACCATAGAAATAGTGTTTCGGAATTGAGGTTTACGTGGAAAACATGCTAATTTGCTTCAGATCTGTGGGTTATCTGATTGGTCAGAGGGCAGAAATGACTTGCTTTCATCCACTAATAGAAAACAAATTCCACTCCCTGTTTCTTTTCTTTTTAGCTAAAACATAAAATGTCATAATAAGTATTATTTTTGCTTGATTTTGATTCCAATTTTGAAGTCATGGCTTGACACTAGCTTCCTACTTCAGTTTCACTTTCATAGTGTCGGATCGAGTCCAACGCTTCTTTATGGCGGGCCAACATGTAATATGTACATCATTGGGACAGGACAAGTGTTGGGGAGATCAGCAAGAAATAATAGGAATTATTCAGTTCAATAAATTGAGGAAACCAAAAACTTACTTCCGAAAGGAGTTTCTTTGGGATTATCATTTTCATTCAGCATTAGGTGTTCTTTTTTAAGGCAAGTTTAACTTATTCCAAATTATAAGGTATTTCAAACTCTCAGGTTAAAGTGGCCGTTATCTCTGAATTGGCATCCAGTGATCAGAGTCATAGGACCTCAAATGCGCTTTGTTTTATAACCAGGAAAAAGTTAACTTGTAAACTTTGCCCACAGAACTGGTTTGACTCCTATCTAAAAGACAGGGACTACTTTATGTCTAAACTACTTTGTGTAACTATAAATCTGAGCAACCTAAAATAGCCTGAGGAGTTCCCCAAGGCTCAATCCTAGGGCTTCTGCTGTTCAACATTGACATGCTCCTACTCACTCAAATTACATAAGACAACAAAAAATGTTACCATAGCTATGCTGATCACACACAAATCTACATAACCCTCTCACCAGGAGACTATAATCTTATCCAATCACTGATCAGATTGATCAGATTAGCAACTGGAAGTGTCACAACTTTGTTCAGCGAAATGAAGACAAAACTGAAATGGTTAGAAATGGTTATGATAGAAACCACCGACAGAGCAAGAAACCTGGTCCTGGCACTAAACCTGGACTTTCACATTAAGACGATTGTGATGTCAGCCTGTTATCACTTAAAGAACACATGAAGGATTAAAGGACTGATGTCTCCACAGGACTTAGAAAAACTTGTCTACTAGACTACTTTTTATCATTTGTAGACTAGACTACTGTAACTCTGTCCTTACTGGTCTCCCTAAAAAGTCCATCAAACAGTTAGTCCATAATGCTGCTGCTCGAGTCCCCACTAAGACCAGGAAGTGGATCATATAAACACCAGTCCTCAGGTCTTTACACTGGCTCCCTTTTTTAAGAATCACCTTCAAAATCCTGTTGTAAGTTTCCAAAGCACTGAATAGTTTAGGGCCAAAATAAATTCAGGATTTTCTGGTTCATTATGAATCAACCAAATCCGTCAGGTCATCAGGGTCAGGTCTACTTTCAGTTCAGAGTCAGAACTAAACATGGAGAGGCAGCGTTCCGTTTTTTTTGTATGCTCCTGACATGTGGAAAAAAATTGTGATTTTACTTTTGTTTTAAATTCTGTATGTCTGTACAGTATGTAAAACACTTTGAATTGTCATGTACATTAAATGTGCTATACAAATAAACTTGCCTTGCAATGTTATACCAGGAAAAAAAGTAATAATTCAATTTTCTATTCAATCCAGGGACGAGTGGTGCTCACCCGTGCAGTGCTGGGAGCATTCAGCTGGATGTTTGCCACAAATGTCTGCACACTTAATGCAATTCTTCAGAAGCCTGTCATAGTAGTGGCCGGGTTTTGTCCTACAATTTGCAGACTCTGGACAAAAGGAAAGGACATTATGGGAAAGCAGTCAGGTGAAGCAGAGCCTGGATGATAAGCTGAATTCATGTTTAGCTTTATGGGTTTAAGGAGAGGCCAGATACTAGTTGGATGTTCAAAAATATACTGATCTATATTGATCAATGGATCCAGTAATCCACATCCCAACAGTATTGATCCAAAATGTCAATCAAACATCAATACAGATGTGCCTAAGAAAGAAGATATGTTCACATTTGCTTTGTTCTGACAGCAAATTTCTTCACCGTGAAATTATATGAACAACAATATCAATGATATTGATTCCCAAAGAAATCACCTTTAATATTGGCACAGATATTCAA
This sequence comes from Craterocephalus amniculus, assembly GCA_036024015.1. Lineage (NCBI taxonomy): Eukaryota > Metazoa > Chordata > Actinopteri > Atheriniformes > Atherinidae > Craterocephalus > Craterocephalus amniculus. Next base: position 6,185 of record JAVQJG010070844.1, on the reverse strand, counting down.
AGTTATCTGGATTAATATCCAAAGATATCTAAAGATATTGATATTTATATCCAATAATATCAATATAACTACCTGAGGTTATTGGCACAAATATCTTTGAATATCACCAATATATAAAGTGATATTAGAATTGATATTAATTATATCAACATAGCTATCCAAGGATATCTGCAACTATATAATTAGATTTCAGCAATAGATTGGATATCAGCATCGATATCCAAAGATAACAGCATTGATATTGGCACAGGTATCCAATAAAATCCACATCTATGTCCAATAATATCGGAATTGGTATCATACTATATCAGCATAGATATCCAAGGATGTTAGCAGTGATACAAAAATATATTGGCATGAGTCAAATTGAAGTTGTTCCATGACAGAATTTGTGATATAGAGAAACCCTGCGCTATTTTATCTTGAACCTACAGTATGTAATACTGTACCATGATCAAACTTCTGATTTGCATCTTTATTGCCATTGCTGACAGCCATTTTTGCCTTTTTAGACTGCTTAATCAGTGGAAAAAACAACTGGAGGTTTTACCAAAATCGTATTCCACATGCAGACTAGCAACATACTCAAAATATATGAACACAAAAGGATTAAAAAAAACTTAAACTTCTATTTTCCCCACCTCCGCTCTCAAGCCTCAACATGCATGTGTGAACTCACCACAGTAGCTGCTGCATCTGGGGAAAACATGTGGCCACTCACATACTTTTTGACAGTGGGTGCATCCTTTGGTCAAGGTATCCCAGTACTCGACATCTTTGCATTTTCCACCCATCAGCCCTGATACGCACACACGCACACGCACACACACACACACAGACATACAGACGGGAACCATGAAGGAAACAGCTGGCAAGTCAGTTGTTAATCGCATGTAAATTAATGTGGCAATTTGTCCCAAATTAATTGAGATAAAATGAGGGGGTATTTTCACCAGTGAGTCCCTTGGTGGTTACTATTATATAATAGAGAGTATCCACTCTGAGGCCCTGACTTACTAAAGGCAGCGCTCTTGGCAGGTCCTAACAAGGGGGGAGAGTGAGCCAAATAATCCTCTCAGCCACCCTTACCCCCTCTTTGTAACATTTTATCTGACGCACTGCTCCTCTCGAGCCACAGAAATATGCTGCTTGTAAGGACACTGCTGGATAGAACACGCAATCACACATTGCTGTTAATTTACTAAGCAGGCACACTGAAGACTGTGTCTGTTAAATGGGCTGAATCCATTTAGCACATGTGCAATCTGGGCTTTTCTACGGGAACATGCAATGTTAGGGGTGTAACTATCCATTTTAATGACGATTCGATTCATATCACTGTTTGTGATTTCGACACGATTCATGAACGATACTAGTTCATTTATAAGGATACAATCCGAAACGATCCAGTGACTTGAAATCGATTCAGTATGTCTATTAACAACTATTATCAAAAATTCAACCAGTGTGAGGGAGGTTTCTTAGTAAGAAGAATCAAGTATAAATTAAAAATATGGGTATAAATAAAAAAGAAATAACGATTACTAGCAAATCCATTCACAACTTTTTTTGTTTTTATTAAGTTCACCTCTCCAAGTTAAATCAACAGGGGCTAAACCTTTTGTGGCATTATTTTCAACATTTAAATATTTCTTTAATGAAAGTAGCTGCAACCACAGTTTTATACTACAATGTATCATATTACTGGTGGAGAGTATATAAAGGGAATAATGCAGCTGAATCTCTAAACCAGGGTACCCAAAATGGGCTCCCGGGCCAAATTTGACCTGCCAGGCCATTATGTCTGACCCATCAACTAGATATTAAACCTATAGAATTGTAAGTGGCTACAGACCTCACTCATGGTGCTGCACTTCCTATCAAATTCCTATAATTCCCCATGAGCCTTTTGTATATGCAGTGTCAAGCTCAACCAATCAACATGGAGCACCAAAGGCAGAGACAAGAGGCGTTTTAACACAGCATGACATAAAATTGAATTATTATTTTTTTTACTTATATTAATTCTAAAGCAGTGTGTCTCATTTTTATTCAGTCTGTGGCTGTACCAAAAGAGCACAACATTGCCACTAAGATACAAATTATTCAGCAACACAAACACTGTTAATGTCCAAAGATCAGCATCATGTGTCCCATGTCCCTTGTGGAACATGCATGGAGTTTGACCTTTTCTACCAATGTACCAATGTAACAACACATATGGCTTTAATGCTATTTTGCCATATTGATGCTTTTTATGTGGCATGTTATTCGCATCTGACGAGAACTAATGCATTTTATCAATTACTGAGAAATAATTAAAATACATTAGATCTACATTTATTTGTGTTTCACCCTTAAAATTATTTTATTTGGCCTGTGGCATACTGGCAAATTTTCCCTTTGGCCCCGAAGTCAAAACGTTTGGGTACCCCTGCTCTAAACCTTCATCATATCACATGAAAACATTATTTCCACAACAACCAACTATGTTAGCGCAAAGCAAAACAAGAATAGTGAGCTTTTAGAACAGGCAGTTCAGGTGAGATCTTCAAAATGGCCACTTTGGCACAGTTTGGCACCATCTGCTCTCAAAGTCCCACAACTGTGGAACCTGAGGTTTTAAAAGGTTTGGGCTTTTGAGCTATTTCTTAATAAGAATAACAACACCACATAGATAAACACTCCCACATAAACATAATCCCCACTACCTAACCATGTGGGGAATAAGGAGCAACCCACTGTAGCTGTAACTTATAAGCCTTCATCGTTACAGCATTCATGTCTTTATTCTCAGTTTGCTGTGCTCTGGCGATCACTGAGTCAGCCGAGTGTGAAGGACTTGCAGATCTAACTTTCCTCCGCCCTCCACTGCCTTCACACTCTGAACTGAAAGCATGACTTTGTTCTCGAGTGTATCTGTCACACTCCGCTAACTAGCAGCCGCCGTCTTATTCAGATTTAATATGCAGTTATCCGAGGCTGTGATTATCATAAATACAGTTTATGGGCAACAAATCCTACAATGGGCTTTATGCACAACTCTACTATTTCCTGAACTTAAGCCAGCTGCTTTGTGTCCTGTCTTTCATTACTGGACGAACTGATTAACTCAGGTGTGTCTGACCTCAGTAAATGTTGGGGTAGGCCCGATAGGGGGGGCCACAGGTGGGTCCACGTTACCGGCAGGGGTTGCACCGGCCCCCTCTGGCCCCTCCCTCGCACCGCCAGTGCCCCCACCACCACCTGAACCCCACCATTGATCCCTCGCACTCTGATACTAATGGCCATCATTACTCTAGAGACAGCACTAATGTGACCCAATATCCCACCGCACTGCCGTCTCACTAAAAATGCCCGTCCTAGATGTCGGACCGTGTTGGCATGGGCTGCACATCCTTATCCTTCTACTCATAAATCAGCAGCTTCTGAGGCTATAACTATTTTCAGTTAATAATAAATGTATTAATCACCAGCGATCCATGGTCCAGCCCCTTGTGAAAAATTTAAGGTTGCGCAAGTAAATTACTACATGCAAATTGGAACCTTGATAAATACGACCCAACTGTGTTCAGGAAAACTCATAAGAGTCTCAAATTCAACTTGGTTATGTGAGCTACTGTAAATGAGAAAAATAAACAACAGAACAAAACCCTTTTGTGTGACAGATTGGACAATGGGCTAAAAAGAAAAAAAAAAAACGGTTGGGACACATACCGTAACACATGTGATGTAGTGCAGATATGTTTGTGCTTTTGGGAAAAGAACATATGCTCAGCTTAAACTTAACAATATAAGCTAAAAAAAGACAAAGTTTTCACTCATTTTTAAGGGTTATGTAAATTGTACATTTTAGATACCAATGAAATTCAAATAAATAACTGAAACATTTTATTCACCATAGAGGCTTGAAGAGTGGTATAAAGGGACTCAGATACTGATATATGGAATTTGGAAGGAAAAAATAATGATGGTAATACCCTTGTAAAAGGAACAGCTGTTTACATTTTCGTTTGTATGTGTCCGCGACTGAGACGTGACGTGGGCCATGTGAGAATAGTCTCCTTTTGCTTGGCGACCGAGCAAGGCTCAAGCTTATATTGAATTCATTGTAACTTTCCTATAAGAACAATGTGCAACAAACATATCCCTGTCATTCATAGAAGCAGACCTCAATGCACTCTGTACAGAAAATGTAATCCACACAACCTCGTTCATCTCAGGGCATGCCCGTCTGCCACATCCTCAGTTAGCCTCGGTCATTAGAACTGTCAGTCTGAGTTACAAAACAGAGTTCATCAGCTCTCTATTGCATCTCTCAGACATTCAGGTCCTAGTCCTGACTGAGACCTGGTTAGTCCTGAGAACACTACACTAGCTGCTCTATCTTTAAATGCAGAATTCACTCAGACACCTTGCTCTGCTGGTCAAGGAGGTGGCACAGGCATCATGCTCTCCAAAATGTGGAAATTCTCCTCCTTTCGGCCCATCGCCAACTGCTCCTCATTAGAATAGCATGCAGTAAAATTTTCCAAATCTATCACTGCACATGTTCTGGTTGTTTATCACCCTCCAGGAGGCAGTATGGAGGAACTTGTCTCAGAAATGGACATGATCCTCTCCAACATCCTAGCCGATAATACTCTAATTGTGATGGGTGACATAAACATCCATATCAACAAAACACAGGCCAGTTACTTCCTGGCTCTTGCCCAATCCTTTAATCTCAATCTCGTCCAGACTCCCCCAACACACAGAGCTGGAAATACACTCAACTTGGTACTGACCAGAATCTGCACTGCTGGAAATGTACATGACAAGCCGCTTTTCAGACCACTTCCTGGTAAGATTTGACATCTCCCTCCCGCACCTTAATAGCGCAACTCCTAAGGTTGTTTCCTACCGCAGAAAACTAAGATTTCTCCACTCTATCTGTAAATAAGGCAACAGAAACACGCTGCTCCACACTCACTTTGTAGGAAAGTCCCTATTGTCCCGATAGAACCTCGTTATTTTTAGCCTGTCTCCCATCGTAGCAGCGACACACAGCAGCTGACTCTTTGTCTCAGTTGTTGAGACTGGTGTGCGTTAACAATAACCACACCATTACGTGCTTAACACTCGTACCAAATGGTGAATAAAACAGTAAAAAACATACTAATTCCCTGGATGTGAGTCTCCTGCTAGCAGAGGACACTGCAGTCACACATTCAACCAGCTACCAGACGCACATCATTCTTTACACACTTCCTCTCTGGACAAACTCTGTCCTCAGGTGTCAAACCAAAGGACAGCAACCCAGTCCATGGCTCATTGAGACTATGAATGCTCCTGACATGGGAACACTATTCATGGTCTTCAACTCCTCTGCCCTCCACCTGCTCAAAAAGCCACCCACCAAGCTGACTGCAGATACGTTCGCCTCCCACTTCTCTGACAAAATCACCTCCATCAGGAATCAATTCTCTTTTTTGTATTTATTTTATTTATTTATTTTTTATTTTTTTATTTTTTATTTTTTATTTTATTATTTTTTTATTTTATTTTTTTCAGCCACTGGTCCCTCGCTCTGTTCTCTCTAAACTTCTAGTACTCTCAAAACCAACCACCTGTCCTTTGGATCTGGTTCCTACAGAGATCCCGCAGAGCATCCTTCCTACCATCAAGCCTGCAATGACCCATATTATCAACTCCTCCCTGAAATCTGGTGCGTTCCCCTCCGCCTTCAAGCAGGCTAGGGTCACCCCGCTGCAGAAAAAACCCTCACTTGATCCAGCCCAAGTGGAAAACTACCAGCCTGTCTCACTCCTGCCATTCATGTCCATGTCTTCTAGAACGAGCCATTTTCACTCAGTTATCACAGTTCCTCCATGATAACCATCTTGATCAATTTCAGTCAGGCTTTATGAGGGGCCACTCCACCAAAACTGCTCTGCTGTCAGTCACAGAGTCACTCCAGGGTGCCAGATCCACTGGTCTCTCCTCAGTCCTCATAGTGCTCCATCTGTCTGCTGCTTTCGACACGCTCCAACACTGCATCCTACTACTACTACTACTATTGGCCGGGTTTCCCAGATTCAGTTAAGAAGATCTTAGCGCTAAGATCTTCTTAAGAACGTTCTTTCAAAGTCTTCTTGAGAAAAACGCGTTTCCCAGATTCGCTCTTAACATCAAGAAGATCTTAA
>JAVQJG010070841.1:0-36519 GCA_036024015.1 Craterocephalus amniculus | reverse complement strand
TTTGAATCTTCATACAGGATGACACTTTTTCACCAAAAATCAGCTCCGGTGAGCCGGGTGATTATCCGTGAGGGTGCTTTGAATTTGTGTAAGTGGACAAAAATGTCCAGGGGGCATACAAGGGTTAAAAGAGTAGCTTTCACCTCTTAGTGACAGGCTTCAGCCCTTCAGCTGTGTGCCTTGGAACAACCAGGGGTTTTTGTTCTTCATCAAAGTGTAGACCTGTTACAGTAAATTCTCCTGTGTGCATAATATCCACCCAGATACAATAGCTCTACTTTTTCACAGTAGTCAGTAGACTTTTTCACCTCATACCTTTAAGGGACTCATCTTTTAAAACAGGAAGAAGCATCAGACCTGGTTTTTACTTAAAACATTTATTTGACCCAATTCTTTGGAATGTAATAGTCAGTGATGAGAGTCTGAGACAACAGCGACGGATGAGTCTGGGTGCTGACCCGAAAGTCAAAGTACAAACAATACTTTAGTCACATAAGGCCTCACTGCTTTCCAATTCTTTTTACTTTCCTCGTCTTTTTTTTTCTTTTGAGACAGCAAAAATTACAGAAACAGTACAGAAAATTAAACATTTTTCTTCTTCTCTTTCAAAGAAAACAAACAAAAAAAATCTAACCAATGGCACGTACATCAGTGACAGTACAAAAACACAAGCTGATATTATACCAAGTAAATTAAACTTACGCTTCAAAGAGACGCATATAAGCTTTTTCAAGAATGAAAAACATCTCTGTAAATTGTTTATTTCAGAATTATAACACTGTCATCTGAAACCATGTTAAAAAGCAACAACACTGCCCTCTCCTCTCCCTCATCTTCCCCCTCTTCTCATAACCCAACATCATAAACACATAGATTTTTTTTTGTTTTAAATATATCAGTGCAACATTTGTTTTCACGCCGGGTGCTGCAGCATCCTTTCTCCATTCAGGCTGGAGGAGCCTCGTTAACCTCTGGCTGCTGCGTTATTTCACTGCAAAAATGTATGAAAGCAACTTTCTTTTACAGAGAAAACAAAGACGGGAGCATCCAAACAGTCAGATAAGCCAATTTAAATGGGATTATTACAAAACCACACGGTAATGAATGAAAGTGGACTTCTTAAAAAAATAAAATAGCAAAAAAACTTTGATAAACTTTCTCTCTTCCTACAATTTAAAATGAGCAACGCAACAAAATGCTACATTAAAAATGGGCAAATCTAATGTATTAGCGGAGTAATATAGAAAAGAAACACAGTTATACCTGTTTAATTTTAGATACAGTATAGCTAATTTCGCCCCAACCTAAGGAGAACAAAGCAGTAATTGTCCCATTTATGCACATAAATATGTTGATTGAAACCAGCTTTCATTTAAAGCACTAAAGTAGCATTACGTATGTTTCTGACCTTGAAAATTCTGTGTTTCTGACTTGTTTTGATGTCACACTGACACTAATTATGCACATCACTGGAGTCATCGCTGTCCTGCAGCATCCAGAGGCTGAGAAACCAAACGTTGATTAACAACAGATGCCAGCGACTGGATATCAACACACTGGCCGCTTTGGACGCATTCAGCACAGAAATGTAGGAGGACATTATGGGAGGAAAGAACTCAGTGAAAAGCCAAATTAGCTGTTGTTAGGGGGCGCCAAAATGCAGATTTAACACATTTAACAGGACTGATTTGTTTTGATGCCTGCAGAAAACAGTCATGGTCATGAAGCTTTGAGGAACAAGAGAAACAAAACTAGTTGTTAAGCAATGAAACAACAGACAAATGATTAAATGTGTTTAAGAATTCCCTTTAGCTGATATCGAGTATAGACCACAGACCACCAGAAAAGTGTTTAAAGCACCCTTTCAAGCTTTTTAAAATTGAATATTTTTTTTCAATTCTATAAGCTTTTCCTGCAGGCATAAGCATAAATGAATGTAATAACCCTTGCCCTCCACGAGTCAACCACTCCATCGATAAGGTCCTCTATATGTCAGCTGCCAGTTTCACAGGCAGTCAGAAAAAATCTACAACATAAGAAAGTTGTGATTGTTTTGGTCAGAAACAGATTCTTTTCAAGACTGCCTGTTTTCTAAAAGGATTTTATGATGAGATAAAAGAAGATATTCCCTGAAATAAAGACAGATGAGTAAAATGCAAGTAAGGAATCAAATTTCTCAAGAACAAAAAAAAAAAACAAACCCTTAAAGATACAGTGTGTAAGAATTCCTGACATCAAGTGGTTAAAATGGGCGTAATGATGACTTTAAATGCCAAGGACAATTGTGAATGGTGGTTTCCAAACCTATTTTCAGATAGATAGCTACTTTACTTTAATGTGTTCACATACAGTATATTGTCTTCTATCTGCCTTTTAAAATGTTGCTCATTCCAAACGGTGCTCCAGCTTCTGTCAAACAAAGTTGGTGCAGTTTTAAGTTCTCCCTTCACACACAGTTGTTTGTCCATTCAGAGACACCGTAGTAAAAATGGTGAGAAATACAGCAGCTGCCATGTATGTGACCTTACGGCAAGTAGATATAAATGCTAAGACAATATGTTTGTTTTAAAAAAGTGATTAAATACCGAAAGAACTTTTTTTTAAATGATATATTAAAGTTTTCTGTCACCGACCTTTAATTTTACACCTTTAATATCTATATACCTTTAATATCTTTGCACCTTTAATATCTTTAAATTCATGTTTGAATCTTTAACAGTCAAAACAAAGTATTTAATCAGTGGATCTGGCAGAAAAAAGCATCGAGTACAGATTCATATGGGGCAAGAAATGTGGAAAATAATCTGAATTTCTGCGGTTAGCTTCTGTTGCAGCTGTCAAACATGATTTACTACCATTACAGACCAGTCCAATGTTTCTACTCTCTGTCAGATGTACAGCATCGTCAGATCAAACCATAATTCGTGGTCAGTCTCCATCCTGATACCGCTACATCATATACACTCGATATAAGTCCTTCTGATATCTCCCAGACTGTTCCACATGTTAAAAGGCTTAACAGTCACTTCATGTGTCAGAGAGGAGCTCTGATCCTTGATTGTAATCAATATCTCCTCCTTCCCGGTGCTGAGATTCTCTGTTTTACCCTGTATTGAAAAGAAATCAGCACTTCTCTGGAAGCGTTCTGAGTTTTTTTCTTCACATTCTCATTTCCAAAGCGGTAAAGTTTGATTCAGGCGTAGAAAGGACACTGCAGCACCTGCGTATTTTTTTCTATAGAAAAGGGCCTTCAATATATTAAAACCTATGTACAATATGTTAGATGTGTCATGTGTCGTGAAAATGAGGCATTCGGGCTCCTATATATTTTTACTATTTTCGGAAATTCCACGGTTTTTCTTTAAGTCCACCAGAACCTAAACATCAACTAGGAGTTTAACAGTTCGGTCCGTGTCGGTCCGATCGTCGACGAGGCGTGAGGATCTGCAGATCTACACCCACACGAGACGATACACTACAACTTTCATGAAAATTTGCAGTTTTGTGATCACAGTCTTGGAAAAGGTTGTTTTTTAGATTTTTTTCCACACGTGTGTGTAGGAACCCTGGACGAAATGCCAGCCGATGGGAGAACCACCAGCAGAAAAAAAGGCAACAGAAAACTGGAGGGAAAAAAAAAGGCACTGTTGGAGCTGGACGAAGGTCAACGGGCCTGGAAGGTGCCTGCTTTCACAGACACACACCACCTTTCTCACACAGACACACACACACATATATGCTTGCGCTTCACGTGCACAGATACACGAGAGTAATGCACACGTACGCACGCCTTAGATGCAGATGTGTACACGCTTTTACACACTCACCGACACATGTGGCCAGCTGAAGAGCCAGATATCAAATGTCACATAAATGCTCTCTTTCTGTGAAACAAGGGATTCTGAAAGAAAGACAAGAAAAACAACAGAAAGGAAACAATAAACTAAACGTCAAATCTTATCGTTCCATAAAAGTACACAAACAATACTTTCATCTGAATTGGTCTCAACACCAGCATGTGATTACATGAAATCAACAAAGCACGCCGAAAAACAAAGAGAATCCGAAGATTTCTTCTTCTTTTTTTTTTGCTGTACAGATTCTTTATACACAGTGCCCCCTACAGGTCAGTCCTTTCCACTGCCGCTCCTGAGAAATAAAATTACATCGGCTCACTGTCAGCCCACCCTGCCATCCCATCGGTGGCTTCAGCCCCCCCATGTTCCTCTCTCCTGATTGGCTGCATTAACGTGTCCAGCGGCGGAGCGATCGCGGCCCCGTCCCTTCGCATCTTGCTCACGCCTCTGAGTAGTTATTAGTCTGTCCGTTGATCTTGTCCTTCTTTAGCTTCACGCCGTCCACCAGCTCAAAGTTATAGTTTTCCAGGGCGGATAAGTTCCTGTCGGTCATGCTGCCCTGCGAGCAAGCGCAGTACAGCACGACGCCGCAGATGGCGCCCAGGAAGACGCCCAGCGCCGACATGGCGATGATGGTGATGAGGATGGGGTCGAGGGTCTTCAGCATGTTGCCCGGACTGCCGAGCTCGTCCGTGTTCGGAGGGATGGAGTCTATAGCTGCAGCAGGACAGAGAAAAAAGCCAAGTTGAGGTCAGAGTAAGTGATTTGAAGACGTTTGTTTGTTTTAAACCAGGATTCAGGCCTGGACTTCCGATCATTGAAACACCTCGATTCCTTTTTTAGAATTGTCTTGTTACATGTTTTACTCAAGCTTTAATTTTCAGACAGTTCGCCTCTCGTTTAACTCCACAGTACTTCTATACAGACGTTTAATGGCTGTAAAACAGGCCCACATTGTCAGCCCTCCGCCACCGTGCCTGACAGTTGGTACGAGGCGTTTCTGTTGGTACGCTGTGTTCAGTTAATATGCAGCTGTGCTTTATGAATGAACATCTCCTTTTAGATCTTTTGTGGCTTGTCCAGCCGGGGATCTATGAACCTGAGAGGTTAATCTGAGAATAATGCTGTTTTTGACAGCTGTTTTGATATCTTTACTGAAACGCTACACAGGTTTACAAGTTAAACTCTTTGCTTCTTACTCTGATAATTCATGGTGCACATTCCTGGTTTTGCTTTATGTCACACGGCATCAAACGCTTGACACTTTAATCTGGTTTTAGATTATGATTTTTACTTGGTTAGTTTTAGTTTATTTGCATCATTGTTTCATATTATCTTTGTCAAATTGTTTTAATTTTTATTGTCCTTTTTATGCTCTTATTTCGATTATTTCTAACTCTGTAGCCTACATGTTGGCACTTTGGTCAACTTTGTTTTCTGGGAAGTGCATCATAAATAAAGTTGTATTATATCAGCCCACTGGCTATTTTGAACATGCATTAGGGTTAATTCAGAAAGAGGACATTATTGGAGAAAAATAAAGACACAGAGCAGATGATAAGACAAAAACTGACTTTGATCGGCCTGAGAACGCTCAGAAAAGAGACAGGATGCAAGAAGGAGCTTTCATTAGGAAACCAAAGGGTGAAAATCTGCCCAAGTTCAGCAGTGCAACTTTATTCATGCACAAAGGGATTGAACTAATCAATGAATGCACAAGTGCACCAGATCAGCAGCATCTGGCTTTTACTTAGCTTCCTACTTCCTCTGGATGCAGTAAGGCTGCGCTTACCTGCTCACTTACTGAACTGTACTTTTTGTTTTGGAGATCTATAAAATACAACTGTGCCTCTAAGTGCCATGCCACAGCGTTAACAGGCTAATTTAGCAGAATAAATAATCTGCATGCTGCTGCTAAAACTCCACTTAATAATAAAAAATGGAGATTACTTACGCAGCATGAAGATCTCAGTCGGTGGAGACGTAGGAACTTCTGGATCTGGAGTCAAAAACAAAACCTTGATCAGACTGAAACACGGTGACGGGATGTAACACAGGAATAAAAAACCATAACTCAGCGATCTGACTCTTTAAGATTAGGCTTGAAATAATGAATATCTAGCTGGGAGGTGACACAGAAACGCACCCTTGCAGTCCGCAGCGTTGAGTCCATCCAGGATCTGGATGTTGTCCACAGCGATGCGACCTGTGCTGTGTCCACCTGCTACGCCTTCCACCACCACCTGCAAACAGAAGCATAGTGTGCAACTTTACACACACAACTACAAGACAGATACCTGATGACTAACAAGTGTTAGATTAAACATTTTAAAATGAAAATGAAACGAAAACTCCTCTTTTAACCCTCATATTGCAAAACCTTTTGTTCTCTGTCTCTCCACTGTTAATGAACAAAAATGGTGCTGATAAAACTGGACTGAAAGTTTGTAAAGAGATTAAAAATTATTATTTATTCAGAATTACCATTGCTTTATTTCCCTTTTGTGAAATTTCTGACTATCTATTAAAGACTTAAAAACCTCATTGAATCTATAGCTACGGAAAGATTTTTGATCTAAAATCTACAATGAAAATAAGTTAAATCTGTCAAAAGTTTGAGCTATGTTTTTTTTTCTAGACAATGAACAAGCTGAAAAACTATTTCCATAATCTGTAGCTGTGAAAAAAACAAATGAAGAAGAAGAAGTGGGATTACTGACACAATGGCAGATCTTAGCTTTAGTTTTGGCAGGAAACCGGACCACCCAGAATCCAACCAAAACCATAAAATAACTGATTGTGTTTATTTGTTTACCTCTTCCCGTGTTTATTCTCTCCTGTGAAGGGTTTAGTTATTACTTACCAGGTCATATCAAACACAGAAGAAAGCCACAGATCACCACATTTAATCTATTCCACAACATGTTTTAGTTTCTTTTTGTATTACCTGATAGGAGGTGCTGGAACTTGGCAGCAGCACTCGGCCCTCCTTCCACCGGCTGCCCTGATGGCCGCTGACCATCCACAGGATCCGCTCTTCCTCCGGCTGCAGCCGCTGTTTGATGTGAAGCGTCCCCGCATGATCGCCGAACATGTGGTACCAGAAGGACATGCACAGGTTGGCGTCCGCTGAGGTGATGGGCAGACTGGTCAGCCTGGCTGTCTTCTCCTCTTCGCTCCTGCCTTCGCCATTTTTACTTGGAGCGTCTGCTTCAGTCAGCTGCATGTAGATGAAGTTCCCTGGTACGCCTGCAGGGGGCAGTAAAAGACAAGGAGTGACTGCGTGAGGCAGGAACCTCCATCCTGACAGCTCGTCAACACAAACACTTCATGAATCCTCTGTTTTTTAAACTTTTTTTCATATGTTTTATTGGAAAAAGCAATTAAATTAAATTGAGAGCAAGCTATATTATCACTGACAATAAAGGCTACCAAAACTTCAGCTGTTTTCTGCTGCAAACATTTTTTCAGCTGGTGGACAAATCTGCTGCAAAGACCCTAAAGATTTCAAGGACTTCACAAGGTTTTTAGCGCAAACAAAAGACTTGGTATCAACACGGTTCAGGAGGAAAAACCTGACACAAAGAGCTCATTTTTTATTTCTGATCTGGTTAAGTCAAGAAATCAAGGAGAAATCATTTGTTTTCGAGTGGCTGCTGTCTCCACGCAAACATCCATCACGCGCATCAGGCTTGAATGAAGACAAGGCCAGAGAGGTGAAGGATGCTGCTGGAAATATCTGAGGACTTCAAAGCAGTTTAAATCGTCTAAAGATCAAAACATCTACGATTTCTGTGCTGTTGCTTGTGATTGGTGGGATGTAATGATGCTCTTACTGTTTATTTATAAAGGGAGATAAAAATATAAGCTCGGAGGGGCAGGTTTCTCTTGTTTTTGCTTGTGGAGCTCTTGTTTTAACACAGGTGATCTTAATATCCAATCCAGAGCATCCACCAGCAATGTTATTTTTGTATTGCATCATATTTTTCCTCTCTTCTTTTCAGCAGCAGCTTTGCAACATCTTCCATAGCATCCGCTGGTAAAAGCACAGAAACGAGCTTTACCTGTGTGGTCGAGGATCAGCCCTCTGTGGACAAAAGGACCCCCGCTGGTCTGGATGAACCACTCGGCTCCTGAACCGGTCTCTTTCGTCCAGCCGCAGAACGACGAGAAGTCAAAGTTACAGGCGAACCACAGATACGCTGCAAGAAAGAGACGAGGACTGTCAGAAGAAGGATCTCCGGTAAGATATGACCTGTGAGTCTGGGGGATCCGACTGATGAGCTGTCATTTCTGGTTTATGTATCAGGAAATTAAAAATCATCTGGTACTTCAGGTTATTAAATTAGATAAATGCAACCTCACATGATATACAACTCTGTCTTCTCTCATTTGATAAAATATGAATCCAAATGCAGAGGCAGTGTGTGAAACGAGGAAAATCCAGTCATTTCATCATTATAGGAGCAATGACTTAAATAGTTTTCTCCCAACATGATCCCCTTCCAGCCAAGCTTTAGTTTCCACATAGATGGCCTCACAGTGACTGGAGAAGAGGAGTTCAGGGTCCCCTCAGTGTCTGCAAGGTGACCATAATAAGTCCAAACCATCACTGCGGCCATGTTGCTTTTCTGGTACAACTCTTCCAAACAAGCCGGGCACTTTCAGACCTGTCATGAACTTTAACATTTAACATGCCAGCTTTTGAATGTTTTAGAGTTCAGGTGATCCTATTGAATCTATTCAATTTCTAAATAATCTTTCTCACAGTAAAATAATTATAAACCCTCCCGGATTACTGCAGCTGATCATCCTGCAAAGTCTTATAATGCTTTATATGACCAGCTTGCTGTTTATTGGGTGCAAGTACATTCTATTAGCAGCACCCAGCAGCCATCTACCCTGTTAATTCCTGTGGAAGTAGCAACTTTTCACACTTCTCTTTTGTATTTTGACCCAGTCTTGTTAAATAAATAGCATCAGAGTGCAATATGTTATGTGTTGTTGTTTATCTGAAGGGGTTTACTCGCATTTCTAACCCCTGTTGAGGACCAATGTTTGTTTATTCTCATTGTTTTTAAGAAAGAAATCATATCCTGATGTGTAAAACTTTACAACTGAACCTTTTTTTTTTTTTTTCAGGACTGTATGGGTATCTTAGCTCCAGATAAATATCAACTGAACTAAGTTTAGGAGGGTTTTAAAAACAACCTTAAGGAATTAATTATCCCCCCAGTTGAACCACAAGTACTTTATTAACTAATGAGCTACCTCTCTCACACAACCCCCCCATCTGCTCTTGTAAAACCTTCCTGGGAGCCAAATCATTTGGTAGCAGAAGTTCTTGTAAAGCTGCTGTGAGGCTGACAGCATACGGTGACAAAGCAAAGCTAAATAATATGAACCCATGCTGTGTTGCTGGCTAATCTGCTTCACATGAAGTCTGGGGAAAAAAGTCCAGGGAAAGGACTCCAGGTCTTGTAGCATCACTAACAGAGAGCGGTTGAGCCGTTCTGTGCATACATGTTATAAATTGTGCAGGCTAAGGCGCATTGGGCCAAACAAAAGAGCCACTTGTGATTGTATACAATGTGCAGCGCTGCAGGGCACATCCTCAGCGGCGAACACTGATAGAAAACAGAGCCAGTGTCTGCACACTGGGATCAGCTCTGCAAGAATGATGCAGTGGAACAGAGGGGCCTTCCACGGAAAAAGGATGCCACAGACGTCAACGGATATGCTCCCCCCTAAATAAATAAGATGAAAAATAGTCCCTTCCTTTTTTCTGGCTGGCAGCAGCGGTTCGCCGCAGCATCCAAACAGAAATCTCCGGGCAGCTGAAGCTAATAGGATGCAGAGATGACCGTAGAGCTGCACTGTACACCTCCCCTCTCAACCCCGAGCTGTCTTCACGCGATGCTTCAGCTCAGCTAATTGAGACCCAAGAGGGTTTTATTCTTCCTCTGCAGCTTTCACTGCACCTCCTTTCTCTTTTACCCTGATTCTCCCTTTCTTTTCCCTCTTCACCCTTTTACTGTTTTACCCCCATTCATTCCTTCAGCCTTTCCCTCTCTTTTCACTCCTTTGTCTTTTCCCACCTGCCTGCTTGACTATTCTAAGCATTTTCAGACCAGCTGTTTATCCCAAATTAGTTCAGTTTGGAGCACCCTCCTCCTGACATGATAAACTGTGACACGGTGCTGCAATGTTCAAGGAGCAAAAGAGCTATGAATGATTAAAACAAAGCCCTGCTTTTGGCTTTTTAGTGTCTGTAGCTGCTCCACAGTGTCATAAGGACTATCTAATACTTTCCCACCATGTCTGTAGAAAATATCCTGTAACAGATTAAATTATATAATTCAAGTGCAAAGTGATAAAAATTACATCTACTTTTCTAATCAAGTAGTATTAGGTAGAGTAATGTATGCACTATATCTGTATTTGTAATGGTAATGGCAGTAATGGCGACTATTCCTGGAACTGTTGCATCAGTTTTGAGCAGCATTTCATTTTGACTGCACTAGCAAAACCGGATATCAACACACTGGCCGTTTAGAATGTGCATCATAGTTGATTTATAAAAGAAACCCAAGAGAGGAAGTGAGGAAAAGAGAGAAATATAGCAGAAGAGTCAACATTAGAAGGACTTTTACTGACTGGAGAGAGCCCAGAGAAGAGATGTGATGCAGGATGGATGCTGAATTAGCCTTCGTCAGGGGGGCCTCACTGTGGAAATCTGCCAAAGTTTAATAGTGGGGCTTTAAATCACTTGAAATTCATGAGAGATAGTGCCAGGAAGTGAAAACAACAACCCATGACTGCTTTGACTTATTGTTTCTGACTGATTACAACAATTTCCAATTATATTTGGTGTTTACCTGATCATAATCGCAAGAAAAGAAAGCTAGTAAGCAGGTAAAGTACGTAGTTATTGCAGGAAAAGGCAGTTTTTTGGAGTTAATGAGAAAATGTGGCTTATGTTATTTCTGCATAACACAGTCAGCGCGTCATTCTTGATGTCGAGCATCAAAAATAAATAATTTCAATCTGCTTTGGCTTCTGTGGGAAACAAAAAAACTGCAGTGGACATCCACAGGAAGAAAGCAGAGATTACTTTTATCTTTTGGAATTTCTGGGATTTTGTCTCGTATCTGGTCAGTCACATGAATTTATTGCATTATTTACTGTATTCCAGCACAGACCAGAGATCACCATTTAAATCAGAACTAGGTCAGAAAAGAAACCCAAAGGTACTTCAAGTCTTTTTGCAAAAAACAAAAAGTAAAATCAGTGAAAGTTTAGAAATGTCTAAGTATTTTAGTAGAAGTTTTTAAAAAATATATTTTTCCATTCTCCTTATTCATATATATATATATATATATATATATGTGTCACTTTAGACAGGAGTTAGGAGAAGAAATTGTATTATTTATGTAAACAACAACAGAGACATCTGTGCCTTTTTGGTGTTGTGTTTCTTTTTCCTCACATCCTTTCCTTCATATTCTGAGTCTCAACTTGAAATCACACGTCTGTATTATTCATAATTCAATTAAACTCGATTTACTGGCATAACAGATAAAAACCTTGTTAAAATAAATAAAGCCAATGTGTTTAAGAGCCTGGGCTGAGCATAATCACACTTATTTATGAACTGACGTGATGAAAAAGTCATTTTTTGTAACTGAAGTCAGTTATATCTTGCAACTTTGGTGTCTACTGTTACCGACGACAAATGATGAGGATTGTTGGCTGAATTAGGGCAAACGGTGAACTGGCCTTTTTGCCTGTTAGTGAAAACGGCTCAGTTTGACCTCAGAGGTGACAGATCTTTACTGAGAGGAGTTTTGTAAACATGGGAGCAGATTGCGGCCAACATCCTCACCTGGTAAGTCCGCAGTGGGGTTGATGAACATGGTGCCTCCTGTTACAGACAGATGGGACAGTCAGGGTTTGATGAAAGGTCAGAGAGGATTGTCCCACCCACACAGATGCCAACACAAACACAAACACACCTGCCTGCTCTTAAACTAAAAAGCATCCAGGTTTCTTTTTTGGAGCTTTATCTGAGACGCTTCAGCTTTTCAAAGCTCATATAAGTCCTCACGACTGGGCCTGACAGTAACCGGGAAGATAAAGGAGAATTTGAAACATGGATAGGGCAATTAAATTTATAAGTGGCATTTTTTAAAAAGAGGTTGAACTTAAAAGGACACCATTCAGTCAAAAAAAAGTAGCGCGAGCAAAGATAAGGGGGAATATTTTATGATCCCGTTTCAACCAGTTTCCCTCGTGTCATTCAGATGCAGACATAAAACACCACATTTAAAATTTAGTTAGGGTTTTAAGTTTTCACTGCTATACATCACAGTCGTGTTAGATTGTTCTACACGTGCAGAAAGGTGGAAGTTAAAGGAATATTTCCATTATTTACCTGTGTCTGAGTCGTAGTCGTCCGGCGCCTCCGTTTCACCGTCACAGCCCAGCTGTCCGTCCTCGCAGCCCGTGCTCAGAGTGGTGCCGGGGGCTGTGGTCGGCGCCGTGGTGGTTGCCACCAACGTGGTTAGGGGAAGCGTGGAGGCGAGCGGGGTGGTGGGAGGCGCCGTGGTAGTTATTTCTGGAGACGCAGATGGAGAAGACACAATGTGTGAGTGATAATGGAGAACGAAGGAATGAGAGAAAACTGATAAACTGGGAAAAAATAAGCTGGTGAATACAGAATGACGTCGTTTCTAAACAACATGATTTGGTTTGGACTCTTTCAAAGCAGCCAATACAGGAAGAAGATCCCTGGTTTTTCAAAAATTATGGGAGAAAAAGGGTTAAACTTTCTTAAAATGGATTGGAGAGGATTTGCATACATCTTCAGAGGTGGCTTAGACATTTCCAGGCTCAGAGAGAAACCATCACATAATGGAAATGTGTGGTGTGGTCAGAACAATCAGTCTCCAAGATCTTTCTTTTTTTAATAAAATGAAATAAACACGGTGTGCTCTGAATCAAAGACAAAAAGGACAATCCAGACAGAAAGAGAAAATCTTTCTTGTCCTATTGTAGTCGATGTCGTCTGATGTGTTTTCATGGAGACAGCTTAAATTAACGTACACTGAAAAATCTTCCGTGTTCTGCTTGTGATTAAACTGGTGGCGTCATTCTTTAGGGGCTGTAGGTGCGGATGTAAGAGCGGAGCAGACGATTTAAGTGAAAGCTGCTGAAACTGATCTGCAGGCGTTTTGTTAAGCTTGTTAAGTTTCCCTCTGCGTTGTGTTCATGGGAGCTTTTGCTGACACGAAAAGAAACTCTTTAATGCTCTCAGATAATTAACAAACACGATCTGAGTTGCAGTGATTGAATAAATCTAAACGAACTGCTCGTTAAGTGATCTCACATCTCCAACCTTATATTTAAAAGCAACTTGTACACATTTTACTGACTTGTTGAGAGCCCTCGAGTTAAAAACTTCTATCATTATGAGCATTAATGGAGCAGCAAACTGCCTCAGAGAGCTCCAACGCACACAAAAAAACTGTCATTTGAATAATTAAACATGATTCCAGATGCCTGTCTGTGAGCTTGTGTCTATATGTGAGCAAAATGCACACACAAGGTTTGATAAAAGACTAAGTTAGTTATGTGTCCTGTGACAGTGTTTGTTGTCTTTGTTGTCTTCCTTTTGAAGGGAACTGCTCATCTGGGACAGATGCAGATGTCTAGCCTCTTTTCTCTGGTTCTCTTACTTAAAACAGACAGATGACTATAAAGCTAAAGACTTCAAACTGGCTTTAATTCCTTTTATTACCTTCAGCCATGACTGAGCGAGAACAGATTGCTTTCTATTGCAGTTTGTGTACATGTGCGGCTTAAACGATGCTGCCACGATGATTTAAAACAACCAGTGTTGTTAAGCATCTACACCTGCAACACACTTATACTCATTATTACAAAATACTCAGTGTTAATTGTATTTTAATGTAGATGATTAATAGTAGATGAGGATGGACTTTTTAATTCATGCATTCCCATAATTACCGCTGCTTGTTAGATTTTCCATGTTTCCATTATGCCTTTTATTCTGTCAACTGTGTGCAGTCAAATCCGCTCGTTTTACAACAACATGCACATATCCAGAGTCAGATACCTTGTGACTGGGCAGCGTCGAAGCATCATATTGCATTTATGCCAATATGTAGAAATCTTCACCCTAATTTCGACAGATTGCTAAATTCAACAGATTGTTTTGCGTTTTCTGTAGAAAATCTGACATATTGTCCTTCCTACTCACAAGGTGATATAAAAAAAATCCAAAAAACACCAAAACTTTAATTTACATTTAAAACTTGGCTTCTTATATGATGTTTCTAAGCTAAACTCTGTGCACAAACAGCATGACGGAGCTTAGATGTTCCTCTCTGATCCTTGACAATCTTGAAATCAGACACAATTTGCACAAATCTGACCAGGTCTTACAGCATGTAATTAACTATTCATTCAACCGATAAGTGACATTTCATACTTTTAAACCTCAGATTCTGACACCGTGGTATTTTGTAGATACTGACATACCTGATGCTAGATGTGTTGGCCATTGTGGATCGTTGTTTCTGTTTATTTGTCTTTAAATGCTGCTCTGGTGTGTAAAACATCTTGCTAAGTTGCATTAGTTTTCTGCTTGCAATGCATGCATATGAGTTTTGCTTCTGGGTGATGGAGGACTGATGGTTTACAAGTGGGCTGGTTGTTTTATTTAGTATTTTTATCTATCTGAAAACCTACAACTAAAAGATTAAAGCCATTTCAGTGGCTAAACACTTAGTATGTTTGATTCGATTACAGAAGGATTTGTTTGTTAGCCTCAAAAAATGTGTGTGAAGATCTGAAACTTATATGACACATTATGGGGTAAAATAGTGATGTATCAGTAATATATAGTCATGCATGTCAGCAGCTTTGAGGTCACAAAGCAGCCTGAAACTTCATTTCTCACCTCTGAACTTGAGCAGATGAACAGAAAAAAAAAAACTGATTTGGAGGTTTTCATTCGTTCTCTGGAGCTAACTTCAGAGATTAAAGCAGTTATACAACCTAGACTTCCCCTCACTCAGATCTAGTCATCTCTATCACTCCCTTTAATCCACCCTCTGTTCCCTGCTCTGCTCTCTTCTCACACTCAGAAACTTTGGCTGATTCTTATCATTCTCCCTGCTGGGCAACCAGATACTCCACCAGAGAGCCCACTTCCTCCCTTCATCTGTTCCTCCCTCAGCTCCAGTGAGAGGTCATGCCCTGCATCCCCTGCAGCTCGGACCACAAGCAACGCAGATAGAAACCTGCCACGGCACGCCTCAGCCTTATAGTCCGCTCTCTTTCCTCTTCAATGTAAGAAGCTGACAATCCGAATCACGCAAATGAGAAATTATACTGTTTGCTTGTGGAAAATGTTTTGTTTTCTTGAATGGTAAAACACCACATGACAATTCAGACAAGATGACTCAACATTACAGCTGGAAAACGAATAATCTTACAGCTGAGAGTTATTTTTTACGTTCACTGTTTTTGGTTGTTCCTATTGTTTGAATAATGAAATTGGGTAACTTCGGAGCTCCTCATGAAGTCAAAAAAAGGCGGGAATGAGTCGAGGACTGTACAAATAGTTATGACACTCAAAAAGCCGGCTTACAGACTCTCCCTGGGAAAAAAGGAGCCGAGTTAAAGCATGCCAGTCTGCAAAGATCCCTTCGTTAAAGGTTTCTAAATCTCTCCACGTCCCTTAGTTATCATCTGTCTCAGTTAGCTTCTGCTACTCTGGGTAAATTAAAGTTCAAAGTAATAAAATCTGTTGCTGCTTTCCTGATTTACTCTTGAAGACTGTGGTTGCTAAGCAAGAAGCTGACAACAGGGGAGAGTCGAGCTAATTTTAACTTGAGCTAATGTTTCTGCTTCATTCATCAAGATGCCTGTCTGAGTAATATTCATGAGGGAGACATAGAAATCCACAAAAGTAGAAGTCAAACTTTCAACCTTTCCCATGTTTTCATCTTGTTCACCGTAGAAGCTCTGGAGCCAGATGAAAGCAGAGTTTGAGACATTGAAGACCTGAGCTGACGAGTACTTCTCCAATTGAAAGCTTAAACCTTTCTTGGATAACAGATAGGGATCTGTGCCGTCACATAGCTTGACTTTTAAGGCATCTAGTGTGTGAACTTGGATGTGCGAAGATGAAAGAGATGAATCTGGAGTACGTGGTCTGAAAAACTCATGTGACTGAATACCAGCATGGCATGTGTCAACCGATTTAAACTGACATTTTTATTTTTGGTGAATTTTCTCGAAGAGTTATAATCCAGGAAAACGTGACGACCGGAAAGCAGGAGGAATTGATTGATAGTTTCATTGGGTCTGGCTTAAAGCCCTGAGTTTCTGTAAATCACTCCTGATTTTTCTTTTTTTTTTGCTAGTTCTCCACTCTAGAAAAGCTTGTTCATCATATCTGGCCACATGGATTTGGTGTATCTTGTTAAATTCCTCATTTTATACCAGAAAAATAACACATGATGCCAGATCACTGAGCCTCAAAGTGATTGGGACTGACTTACCTTCTAGTTCGCAGCCCAGCAGCTCCAGACGGAGGCCCACGCCCTCAGTGGTGGCTCTCTCCGGGTAGATCCTGACGAAGCGAGTCATAAGTGGACCTACCGGTCGCAGCTCTGGGGTTTCATGGTTCTGATTACCCATGAATACCTGAGGGAAACAGAGAAAAAACAAACATGGCAAAGCTTTGATTTATTTTACATGGAGCGACTTGGTGTGAATTTATATAAAACAATCCAACTGATCCAACATTTAGGTTTGAATATTTAGTTTTTAAGACTATGCCATGTAGATTAATACATCAAATAACCTTATATAAGTGCATATGGACACAATTTCAGACTATATCTAATTCAATGCACAACCCAAAGTTAAACTGAAGTACATTTTTTGGCTCAGGCATTCGAAAAGCAGAACCAGAAGCCATTATTTTATATTTCCAACATGGCAGCAACACAGATGAAATTGCTGATAGTCGCGCTGAGAGTCAAGTGGTGGGACACCGAACTCTGACTGAGCTCCGGCTGCTGCAGCAACACAGGTTTCCTTAAGCCTGATTTATTTAAGGCTGTAAGTTGTGGCGATTCAGTGATGTCTAAGAATTTTTCCAGAGAGATTTTTCTGTGCACATGGAAATGAATATTAAAACAGTTCCATCTGTGGGCTGACAGGTCATTTTTCTTATTTTTCACTTTGAGTGGTTGATAAAAGAGACAAAAAATGGCCATTCAAGTTTAATCTGCTTCATTTCTTAGAAATAAACAAATACATTGCTTGATTAAAATCTTATTTTGATTTGATTTCCTTTTTATCTGTCAGAAGGTGTTTGAACAGATCTGTGTAATCAGTGTTTTATTGGTGCACATCCACTCAGTTAGGATGCCAATTCACTGAAACAAGCAGCTTATTTAACATTTATTTGTAGCTTCATTAATTAGCTTCAAGGAAATATATTCTATACACAGAGTTTGCATTAATCAATGATCAAGAAATGCACTGGGAGATAATTAAGAAACAAGAATATGTTAAAAAATTCATGTATTCATATGCACATTGGATTTATAACTAGAACAGTGATGAATAGTATGTGTCTTGTTTTGGGGGGTTTTGTTGTGCAACGCATCACAGGTCATTGTTTATGAAGCAAAAAACAATGTAAAGATATATAATCCTCATCCTGAAGGCACTCCTGTCCTACAAGTTGTCCAAAACCTGATTCAGGGAAATGCCTCATTGTGCCAACTCATTTTCAGTCAAGTTTCAGCCACAACTAGCAAACAGTAAATTATAAAAAAAGACTATAAAATGCAAATACTACAGCCAAGGTAGTCTGCAGACCCTCTGTTCTGCAGGTTATGAACTCAGGCTCTGAATAAAAGAAGCCATTATAAAACCAGAAGCTGCAGAATCTGTTACCACTCAAAGATGTGTACAGTTGAGGCACGAAGCTCCAGCAGCTCATCGTTTACGATCTACACCAACAGGACTGTTGTGTTTGCAGCGTGCCTGCTTCAGCTGGGGATGGTACATGCATAAATACATGTACCGGCTCAGACCTTCCTGGCATGTCTTTGAAGTGGTTTTATGAAAGAAACAACACAGGAAACAGAGCAGAGCCACTGAAAGGACGGGCGGAGAAGCATCTAGATCTCCGTCTGCAGTAAATCAGCAGGAGTCTGACGGCCCGCCTCGTCCTCCACCCTGCCATCTGGAACACATAGAGGAGGATGTCGCACCAAACGGGGCCGGCTGAGGAGGGGAAGCCAGGTTCTGAGAGCAATGACATGAATATCCTCTTGTGGGTCAGCACCAGTGTGTAGAGAGAGAGACTTCTGGGTTGTAATACTCAAGAAGTGAATTGTAAAAAGTACATTTGATTGATGTTTGATCTCTGGTGTCATTCAAACTAAATATTCTTTGCAACATTTATTGCTAAGTTTGGTAATAAAACAAGTGTATCTTGGCAGCTTCAGAGCAAAAAGATTTTAGCATGGGATCTATAAAGCACTGAAAGGTAGAGGGGTGTATCTTAAATGTTTGAAGTGATTTAAGATAGTCTAAGGAGGGGGATCGGTATATCATTATTGAAGATATTCATTGGAAATAAAAAAAAACATTCCAGTGCATCAAAAGGTCACCGCCTCCTTAATAATTGACCACACATGCATCCCGTTCCACAACATCTGCAGCATCCAGCTCATTTAAAATAATATGTTTAATTTATGGTTTGGATCATTTGCAAGTTCTAGCATTCTGCATTTAATATACAATATAAATGGCTTCCTGATTTCCCTGGAAACTGTTGCAGAGTGCAGCAGTACAGGTCATCTAGTCTGTTGATAAAATCCAGCCTTTTCACAGTTTTTATGATCACTAGAGGCAGTTTCCCCCTTGTGTGTATCTGTAGCAGGAACTGCAGTCAGCTGTAGTTCACAGAGTTGCCTGAAAAGGGTCTTTTTCAGCTCCTGTAGTGGAGGGATTTCCTCATGCTGTGTTGACTGGTCAAACCAAAGTAAGTGCATGGCGACTCGTTGAAAGTAAAATCCTTTCACAAATAAGAAAAAATTAAACTTCTGTAAAAGATATTATACAGAAGATGAGATGTACAATAAGCTGAAGGCTGAACGTCGGCTTTCTGTGACAGGTCTTACACAGGCCTCCCATCTCATCATTCTCATCATTCCTATCTTTGGTGGAAATGTAACGTGAGAGAAAAAAATCATGCAAATACTTTGTCCTTTGAGGGGCTCCCCAGTTCTCAAAACCTTCAGATGGCCCTTCTAACCATTTAAGAGCCTTTTAACCCGATCATACTGTAAGATATGGCACCAGAGGAATTTCTGCTGCACTGCTTTGTAGTTTTAATGCTACACAAATATTTTAATACCACACAAAAAGGGTTAATCAGACATATATACTGTTTTAGTTCACATAATATGCTTTCTTCTTGTAGAAATAAACCTCTTTTTTTGTTTCTTGGTGCACTTTTCTTTGTGGAAATCATCATCATCAAAAGAAAATGTGCATGTCTCCAGTGTTCACACGCATGGATCACTATTTCTGGGAATAATCTTTTTAAACCTTAATATAACTCTAATCCTTTGTTTTGAAATGCCTGTCTTAGTTATTTTTTTAACTACTCTATTATCTGTATTATAATACTTTTTACTGTCATAATGAGAAAAAAATCCTTTAAAAGATCTTTTGACTCAATCAGAAAAAACATCAAATATACAGCAGAAATATTTTCCAGATTTTCGCATTTAGGGGCTCAAAATTTTATTTAAAAAGCCATGTTGAGACATCTCTTAGTTATCTGATGGCTTTTAGGAATTACAGATTATTGCTAGAGGATCTTTAAAGTCAACAAACTTTCTCTTGGTTTGTGGCTTGCATCAAAATACCACCTCTGAAAAAGAAACCTGCATTTTTTACTTTCTAAATAAACCTGCATCTTCCATACTAAATAAAAACAGAACATAACCTAACTGATAAAGGTCTGCAGAAGTGAACCAACCTTTGGTCTGGTCGTGTTCTCCTCCTTGATTATGGTCCACTCTTCCCCGTCCATACTGTGGCCCACCTTGAACCTCTTCATGTAGACGTTCCGGTCGCGGTGTTTCCCTCCCTGGATCACCACGCCGCTCACCATCTTGTCCTGACCCAGATCCACCTGCCGGGCAGTTAAAGCTACATTTACAGCACTGATTGAGGATTGCACATTGAAAACAAACCCTGTCATCCTGTGATAGCTGATGAGAACATCATGAAAAACCTTTACTCTAGTGCAATGTGCAAAATAATGCAGACCTGAACAACCTCACAGCTACAACCTAAGAGCTCTCAGCTGAATTTTTCATTTGGAAAGAAGAAAAATAAGCATATACAACCAGTATTTTGATTTTTCAACTTTATTTATTTGTTTTGCGCCAAACTTATTAGTTATTTTTAGTTATTTTTCTTAATAACTAATAAGTAATCTATCTTCTTGATCATCTAACAATTACTCAAATGGAAAACCTGCATGGCTATGTGGAAAAACAAATAAAAACATAAAGTAATGTGAAATTACCAGCAGATTTTGCCTTTAGAGGGTAACAGGAGTAAAAGCATTAGCCCCAATGATATCAGATCATAACTGCTTTTTTTCTTAGTTATATAAAGTCTTTTTTGAAGAGGAAGTAAAAGGAGAACACAAAATCTAATTGAACTCCCTTATAATCATGCCAGGCTTCTTAACACATGATTTGTCAGCAGGATGGATGTTTAGTGACAACTAAAGTCACCAACCCTCCTCTGTGAACTACAGAAGTTGATATATGGACCCACCTGGAGCCACTCATTCTTGAAGGGCTGCTTGGTCTGCTGTCCGGTCCATCCAGACCTGCCTGTCAATAACCGAGCATTTTCGGCCACCCATCCCCGGTCTGCGTAGGAAGAGGCGCTGATCTGAGCATCCGAGATCTGGCCCGAAACCATCCCCAACATCCCTGAACATGGGTAGTCTGCACAGAGAGAGAGAGAGAGAATATTGGTTAGGAAAGCTCTGGGAGGCATACAACGTGCTAAGAAGTACCAGAGCCATCATTTTGTCGTTGCTTTAGTCAGCTGTTTTCATTAACACCCTCTGGGTGCTGCTATGAAGACTCATCTATGATCTCTGGGGTAACTTCTTCTGAATTAAGCAAAAAGGATGAAAAACGTTTTTGGGAAAAGTTTGTGAAAATGTTATTCTTCAAAAGTAAAACAAAGATGTAACAATATATGATGAAATATACACAAATATATGTGAATCTCATCTGATAAAGTAAAATAAATATTGTTTTTTTGTTGCATAATTTAACTGTCATTATTACTGATAATGAAATCACTCTGTCATAGTTGATGATTGTTTTTGGTCTTGATAAATGTGCAGTTAAAATCAAACACTGTGTCAGTGCCTGTCAGCGCACATCAAACGTGACGTAACCGACTTCATGAGCCGCTCATGCTACAGTTTGACTTGCAGGGAGTTTATGAGGATGCTAAAATCCCACAGTGTGTAACAATGTGGTTCAGACTGATCAGCAGGGACTCATGTGCTCCGACATTACACGCACAGCTGGATCTGTGCCACAGCACCGGGCAGAGAACGACCAGAGAGGGAGAGAGACTGTGCTAAAGCAGGTTTGAACTCAGTGATTACCCCCATGTGTGTGTTTGTGTCGTAAACAAACGAGCAGTAAACCGGCCATCCTACCTGGTTTTATGCCACATGAACCTTTTTTCACCCTCTCCACTCCCACCAAGCTAGCCCAGATATGCAGACATGTTTGGGGCGAATGCGGGCTACTTTTGGGACTTATGGCGCATGGCCTCGGCATGGATTATGGTTAGTATTTTGGAACAGAAGTAGTCCTAAAGTGGGATGCCTCTCTTATGGCGATGTCCTTGAGGGCCCCATGTGGTGATCATGCAGCAGGGTTTTTGCAGCCACACTCACATTTAGTGAACGCCATTAGGCACGGCCAAAGTTGGGCCAAACAACTATCTGGAAAGAAGTCAACATACAATATTTCTGCACAATTCATGTGATCATCCAGTCTGCATTCCACTCTTACAATAAAATGACTTTATTCATCCTGTTAGAGACCGGGCTCTGACTCTGCACAGACTGCACTGAGGAAAAGTTAACTTTATCTGCCTCCATGGGGATTCTCTGTCCGTGCATCACATCCTGCACAACCTTCTGTTCTCAGACCGAGGGTATCAGATGAGGAAAGACAAGGCAACTTGCAGCAGAATCCCAGGAACATGTGAGGGGTTTAGAGTCTTGCTTTCCAGGCATTTTCCTGCTAACAGGCTCACTGTCAGCTGAAAACTCATGATCTTTGTGCGAAAACTTAATCTACTCAACAACAGCCTGTTTCCTGCAATGATGCCATTTTAAAACAATCAGAAAACATTCTGGGATGATGGCTAAATAGATTTAAGCCTATTTTGGAATAAGAAAACCAATTGAAGCTCAAACATACTTGGGTACAATAGTCTGGTCATTCAAAGCCAAGATCATTATCCCTAAATGAGTGAGATCTAATATCCGGCCTCATTGAATTTAAAAATGCCTTCTCAGTTATATCTGCTGTTTACAAAGAGATCGTAAGGAAACAGTCTTCTAATAGGTCAACAATGCAGCTACTCAGTGTTCTTAATGGAAAAACCCCTGCAGCTCTGTCTGCTTGGAAGCTTAAGAGAACTAAATATAATTCAAAAGAGACCAAATGAGTTTAAAGTGTCACTATGTCTTCTAAATTACTTGTTCAGCCTGTATAAACTTTGAGCTCTCCTCCTAAGAGTTCCTCATTGTACAAAAAAAATATAGAGAATAGTGTTTGCAGATGAGTAATGAGGCGGAATCATTTTGCTCTGCTATTCTGAAATGAATAATGACGTCCTTCTGTGGGAGTTTATGCTCGCATTGGAAGCAATAATTATTTCAGATCAACTGAGAGCGCGGCAGGAGAGTCTTATCCTGCAAGCAATAAAGATGTTAGTTTGATTCACAATGTGCAAAAGGGGGAAATCTTGTAGAGGAAGCATGCGGTCCGAGAAGAATCATGGACCAGCAGCAGGTTAAACTTTTGGTGATTCATGAAATAATTTTTTGATTTAGTCCTTTAAAAAGGTTTATTATTAGCTGTCAATGTGAGCTGAGCCTATGCAATGATATACTGTAATAAAAAGAAAACAGAAAAAAGAGAAATGAGGACTAAATATCGCGTATTTCCAATTGGATTCCAATTAATCCAATTTTATTCTGGCAATGCAAAGTTTATATTTTGTGCGAGATAGAGCTAAGCAATGCTACCTGATGTTCTGCAGCCGTAGATTTCGAAGCGCATACAGATTCCCTGCTCCCAGGACATGGGGCGGATCCGGATGTAGCGAGTCAGAGTCTGTTTGGGGAGGATAGCGCGGACTTCGTCTGTAGGGTTGTGGTTCCCCTGAAAGATCTGAGAATAAAACAAGAGGATAAACAGATCAGAGCTTTTGTTGTAGAGTTTTAATCTTTGACATTTCTATTACTTGTACTGGTAAAACATGACTTTTCATTTGTGCAACAACAACAAACCTTGCAGCTCAGATTCAGAGTCTGATTAGACTCACTTACAAATGTGAACCAATTCTAATTTCAGCAAAATAGACCTGCTGCGTTTCAAACTTGTGCACCACAAATCAGATCAGTGGAAAAGTCCTGCACTACCCTTAGATGATAGCTAGTCAAGCTAATGCACCACACATGTACACAGTGTCTGATATATGTTACGCATTTAAAGCTGCAGATTACTTCTGTTGATGCAATGATGCACTAAATATGACGATACCAGCTGCAGCCTCATCTGTAACAGCATGCATGCACTCCAGTGTGTTGTAGATATAACATGAAGCACAAAATCTACCTTGGACTACAACAGCTGACACTTTGATATTATTTTCACTGATGCTTGCAGATCTACTTGTCCCACAATTATCAATATGTTCTTTAATAAAAGCAATAAAAGTGCAAGTATGAACCCAATCAGTTCTTTACTTTGCCTTTAGTAATATTACTTAGTGAGCTTAGCCTGTAAAAGAGCAATATTTTCCATCTCATTCCATCCTTCGTCAGCTTCTTTTCCCAGAATCACAGCACCTTTAACACACCAACATTAATTCTTGTAGCAGTATGATATACAGTTGTAAGAAAGCTGACACTGGAGTTATACCCCACTTGATGTATTGTTGATAAAGATGTGAGGATTAACATGTCACCAGATGATTTGCCAGAATGAACATGCCATAATGTTATGTATAACATGTCGTGAGAATGGCTATTGGCACTTGCACTAATTTCCAGAGAAGCAGAGTCCCATCAATGTAATTAATTCTGATCATGTTCTGAGCAGATGTGAGGCACAGCTTCAGCACACTGCTCAGTCAAGGCTTAGATTAGACATACAGCCTTGGAAAGCATTGATTCAGCAATCTCACTCATTGATTATAATACAGAGTCCTTCATTGGTCATCCGTATAAGGTCGATAAGCATTGAAACAGCAAAGGTGACTCATGGTTACCTTCTGCTTTGAGCCCTCCTTCACCGTCACCCAGTCCTCTCCGTTTGAGCTTAGATCCACTTTGTATGAGCGGACGTAGTAGTGCTTCCTGGTCTCTTTTGAGATCGCTCCCTGCGTCCCGATGGCTGTAACGAACCTGAGAAACCCCAAGTCCACCTGGAAATACAAACAATTACAGGAATTTATTAATTAAAAATGTCTGACTGTATTTACGCTGTAGTACACCTAAGGGTTTAAATCTGAAGTACAAGATGTACTAAAAAAATCACTCAAGCTAGAAGTTTAAATTTAGGACGGAAAGTCTAGGTATAAAGCTTAAATTATGTAATAGGGAAAACACTTACTACAATTACTACTGAAAAGCAAATGATGTTAGATGTCAGGGAAATTACACACTGGGGCTTTAAGTTCATGATATGTGTCTGGAAACAGTTACTACCTTGATTGTTAAGATTTAAAATTATTCTAATAAAAGACATTTAATGTAGCAGCTTACGCTGGTAACTTGTGAGATAATAAAAGTGAATTGTTTTGCTATTTATGAAGTTGATTTGGGACAACAGATATCTCCAACGTCTCCCAGCATATTCTGTCAAACAGCATTTAAACATGGAAAGCAAAGCCAAAGGCTCAAAGTTTTCAGGTTATCCTGATTCAGTTGGCTTCAGCATGAGGCTGTGTTGCCTTTTGGCACATCTCTGAATGTCACATTGTGTACTTGTTTAATGTATTAAAGGGTGTTTCTTCTTCAATATCTCAAGCACAGCACATTCTGAAATACAAAATATTACCACTTATTTTACACATGAATTATAAACACATCTATATGTCAAGTGTCTTGCACCATGCTTCACTTGAAGTGCATGAACAGGGACTCATACCTTAATGTACCATAATGCACTATACTGTGATCTATTGGTAAGTAGATACTGAATCATTAGAGCACGATGTTTGAGAGAAGGACACCCCGATTCGTTAATGCGGCCCTAGCTCATAGAGCTTTACAGAAAACATAATGCATTATTCATGAATAAACTGACAACAACTATTTCAAGTAATAATTACTGTGTTTAATGTGGCAAGAAAAGGAAAACTGACAGCTAAAACAATTCCCTGTCACTTCTATGTCGGTTTAAATAATGTAAAACGATATAGAAACAGTGAAGAAATGCAAATGCTATTCATACACATTTCCTTATTGACATTTGATTTGATTAATGGTGTCTGCGCTTTAACAAAACGTTATATTCTTGCAAAAGGGAGGAAGCATGACATGTGATTTAGGTCATGCATTTGATCAAGACTTGTTGAGTCATGGATTCACTGAGGTTTGAGCCTCAGGCTGCCGATTCGAGAAGCATGTCCAGAAGAGCTTTTCTGAGATACAGAGGAGTCTGTGTGACATCAAACTCAATAAGAGAACGTTTAACGCCGTGTGTGGGTGTGTGTGAGCCCGCTCTGAAATGATTTTTATGGTTGTTTATGTGCATTGCTAATGGAAAGTGTGTGACCTGTAGTGTGTGTGTGTTGGTAACCCTCAAGATTCAGAGTTTGTGCAAAACCAATATTAGGATTTATGAGGCTATGAGCAAAGAAGTGAAACAAACCTGCAAAAATGAATTTATCCAAGGATGTCCTTGAGGCCAAAATGATGATTTATTTACTTGTTATGACCTGTTTCTTATTAATCTTTTTTTAAATCACTTCCCAAACCTAACACAGAAAACTTATTATGTTTGTTGTATAGATGGAAAGATCCTACAGTTTATGTACAATGCTTCTTGACCATTTTATTTCAGATATTTGAACTTTTATTCCCCTTTCGTTGTCTTAAATTACACTAAAAAGAAAACAAGTTTTTTGGGAAAATTTTTTCAACAACTGAGATACCTTCAAATATATTTGACTGATGTTAATGTAAAGCTCAAAGAAAGAGTGCTGCTTAATCTCCTTGTTCTGTTTCAACATTTCCACTATTTTTTATGTGCATACATAACGAACAGGAAAAAAACTTGACGGATTAAGAAAGCACTTGTTAGAAGGCATATTACTGCTCCTGATGTTGCTAAACAGGGATAAACATGCACTTAACGTCAAATGAAACTGAATTAATCAAATCTTTGGCAATGTAAAGTTTACAGAAACCCAGCAATAAACTTTGAGTAATCTGTGATGTACAGACCATTACACAGGATCATCAGTCACCACTCATATAGCAGCTCCTGCTATGACTTGTTAAAATGTCTGCTTTAAAAAGTGTTTATTAGCTGATATCAACTGGGACAGCTCGTGTGACCTTTAAAGCTGTAAAAGCTCTTATATGTGTAAACTCTATCTCCCATCTTTGCAACAGCTATTAACACCCTTTAAGTTGACATAACAGCAGATATGACCCACATACGTCCACATATGGAACCTTCATGTGAAAAGAAAATGATTTTAAAACAAGAAAGCTTGTAAAGTTGTTGATTCAGTATGAATGGAGTTATTTTACTCAGGCAGTAAATTTCAGCGATTGCAACATTTTGTAAGATTTTCTTTTTCTTTCAGTGACACAATTTAAAACTCATCTGGTGGCTTGTTGGAGGTTTGTTGTCTTGTGTCTGATTATCTCAGAATACTTATTACAGAGAACATTTCACAAAGAGGCCTTGGGACTCTCCAAACAGCCTAGAAATACAAGAGAATCCAATTGGAAGTGATTTTATTCTATTTTACTGTTAGATAGCCAAAGGCTGGCTCAGTCAAGGTTTTTTTTTCCTAATAATTGAATGTGATCATAATTTTTTTTTATCAAGAGCTTCCTTTTTCAAAGAACTTCTTTATCTTGCATGAAGTTCCAGTAACATCACATTTCTTGGAAATACTTTTTCTATTTGCCGTTTTTTTTCAAAAAATTATGATTTTAGGGTAAGAAACCAGATAAAGACTTGTTCAGATGTCTTTTTTATCTCATTGCAGCTAAGCAGCAGCATATAGGAAACAGCGCTATTCAACTGAAGGAGATAGAAAAGATGAATAAAGTGATATTTATCATCAAAGAGAGCAGCAAGAGATAAAAAGCCCCACAGTGGTAATGCACACCACAAATACTGGTGCTTATCTAAAATGAAGAATACTTCACCAAGTTGCTCTGTAACTCCACATATAGTCTGTATTAAAGCATGAAATAAGTTAAAGTGTGTAATAAATGAGTACCACTCCTCATTTGACTTCCATTTCATCCCTGTTTGACTGGAATGCTTGTTTGTTGAGGTTGGAAATAATCATTTGCATGCCAGCAAACGCTCAATGCTTCAGTATGTGGGGATGAATGTTGGACGTGGTGTGTAATTTTCGGCCATGGGAGACGTCGCTGTACATGGGAAGAGCCCAGAGCGCACGAGCTGGCTTCTCCCACTGCTGCTTTTTCAGGAAAAGAAGCAGGAAATAGCACCCCACGGGTCTGTGTGGGCTCTGTGACTGACAGGGAGACCCCTGGGAAAGCATGATGTGTGGGATTGCTCGTCACCACTCCCAACTGGCTTCTCAGCTAAATTCCCATGTATTCCTCCCGCACACAAAGCATAAAATGTGGGAAAAAGACGTCCAACGTAGTAGGTGTTGCTGGAAAATGTTATTTTTGTCCTTTCGAATTTTAATCAGCCAATTAGCTCAAGTAAAAGGAGGACATTAAAAATGAACGAATTGATAGAACTAATTTACCTTTAAAAAGGAAAGGGAACTAAAAGTAGAGAAAATAAAACCAACTTTGGACCTAAAACCTAGGTCATCTGCATTGAGGAAGGGTGGGCTTTTTTTTCTTTTTTTAAATTGCAATATATATAAGTAAATACTTTTTTGTAAATCATCCTAAAACATATGAAAGGAAAAATCATCTAAAGGTGAATGTCCAGCTTCAGTCAGCAATGTTAAAAACAACAAATCGATCCAGAAATCTTGGTGTTGTTGTGACAGCGTTGAGCATGCACGCATTCATTTTTCTGTCCACATTGAACTGAACACAACTTGATGTTTTCACAACACAAAGAATGTGAACATTTTCAGATCCCACAACAGATACCCACCATGCATTGCACACTCTAGCATAATGAACCAGCAAAGTTTCTCTGCAATACTGTTGCAGTCCCATTCTGAAATGGCTAGTGGAGGTAATAAGAGAGGACCTGCAGACACAGCATGCACCTCACATGCCTTGTGCGTTTCAGATTACACACAGGAATATCATGTTAGCACAAGACTCCAACAGTAGAAATCTAACATGCAAGTTATGTCCGACTGCACTTAAAAAGCAAGTTAGAAGTCAGCCTCATCAACTTCTAATTTGAAAGGACGTGTGGTTGAAACATGTTCAGTTTCAGAGGACATCTGCAAGACCCCCTGCCAAGTAGCCCCAACTGACCCAGATCGCACTGCCTGCAGCCTTCAAGGTAATGATTTCCCAGCAACAGATTAGCTGGTTAGCTATGGGTTTCTCAAGTTCAGTTTTTCATTCTCACTTCTAAGTTAAACACTTGAAACTCACACAAACTTGCACAAAACTACATTTTGGACTGTTAGCCAAATCAGCCTTTCATTACCTGAAGACTTTATCTAAAAAAAGGGGACTGATGGCTCAACATGATTCAGAAGAATATTTATTTTCATTCTTCTTAACTACTGTAATGTCGTTTTTGCAGATCTTTCTACAAAAATCACAAAACAGCAGTAAATAATTCAGAACACTGCAGTTTGTCTCCTCACAAAGACCAGAATGACTCTGAACAGAAATACTGTATATGTCCGATCTGGAGAGACCATGTGAGCCGCCAAGACTTCTAAGATAAGCAATGAAAATCAGAAGTTAGCTTTGATGCTACTAATGATTTCCAGTTTATTTTTGCTCCACACTATACGACTTTGCTCTGTGACCCTCTTTAGTCTTTCTTACTTGGTTTAACTATCAATGCAAAAACTTTGGCATTAAGGACAGTCTTCTAAAAAAAGACTTTCTCCACTTTAAACAGGAAAAACTCATCATTTAGAGGATTACTCTGACTCAGTTTAATTGTCTACACTTCCTCTAATGACTGAAGGTAATAGCTTTTCCATCTTCTAATTACTCAACACTTGGTGTTGTCTACTATTCATGCCACAGAAACAGTCGCACTTAGAGCTTTTTAATGAAGAAAACAAAACCCAAGGAGGGGACATAATTCAGTCCAAGTTGGGCTAAATGGAATTAAATGCTGCTACTTCCTGCCAAAATAGTGCACTGCTTTGTGGCAGTAAAAGAAAAAGACTTTTTAAATTAATTCTCAGCTAAAGTTGCAGTGTTTACGTAATAGACTCAAGGACTTTGTGGATTTAGTAAACTGCAAACTAAGAGAAAAAAACAGTTTTACTTTTGTTTGCTTACTCGTATGAACGGGAAATGTGGAAAACTGGATGTAATGTTAGATGACATGATGGAACCTCAGCACTAATTCATTGCTTTCATGGTGTCAGAAGCCGCGTTTCCATAATACCTAGAATTGTGCAATAACAAAATATTGCAAAGAAAAAAACAAACATTTGGTAACGGAAACACCCATATTTTGAAAAACCTTCAAAATATCCAAAAAGTTTTTACGCTCTCATAAGGTGGTTTTTCAGACATATCGTGATATGATCATTTTGCAAAATCGTGATGGCAACCCATTTTTCACATTTCCACTTCATTGGACGTCTTTAAGTAAAGATAGGGGGGGGAGACGAGAATCTCTTTACAAAGAATAAATAGAAAATCCATCCTTGATAAATGACAGCGAAATACTCCAATACAGAAAATGTTTCTTATCTTCATCTTCCACAAAGGAGAGTCTCTCAGTCTGAGATATCGCGAGAATTATGGCTTATGCACTAAACACAATTCAGATGATGTCATTACTTTGATGATGCTCATTCATTTTCATGCCAGCTGAGGCTAAATTTGAAGTAACAGATTCAGGAAAATGCATAAGAAATTTGAAAATGTTCAAACATGCATTTGAGAAAGTCTGGCAACTAGTCCAAGGCAAAACTAAAAAATTTGGGACTTTTAAATCTTACTGGATGAATTTCTTTTTTAACTTTGACACGATTATGTATGTGCTTAGAGAGCTTTATAACCATCGGCTCATAGCATCTAATTGCAGGATTTCTAATTGACTCCTTGGCACTGATGAAACAAAGGAATCATGTTCTCATTTTTGTTTGTTTTCTTTTAGCCGCCTTCAGGTTTCCCAGCTGAAGGAAAGACTAATTAGATCTGTTTTGTTCTGAGCTTCACTTTCTTTGATGGTTGACACAACTTGCATTTCATCACCTCTCCCATCTCACCCTTTAAAAGCTCAGGTTTATGCTTAGCGCAGTTTAACCTTGTAGACTCCTTTCCTCAAACCACTAACATGACGTCGCTCTCGGTTAAAGATATTTCCCGGGTTAAGTTCAGCGTGGCAGAGGTCTCCTCTGGACAGCCGCAAACCTGCAGGATCTTTTGTTTTCCAGTTTCCCTCTTCCACTGACTGACAACGCTCCTTGCGCGCTAGAAGCCTAAATGCATTTTCCAAATGTACGAAACTGAGCTCTTCCTGGTGTTTTCAATGAGACCCCGAAGACAAACGACGGGGTGTCTATAAATACCTGACGTTTGGGGAAGGAAGCCTTTCCTGGTTTTACATCACTGCTCTCAATAACAAATTGATTTAGCACAAGTTGTAATAATGCACCTAATGCCCTGTTTGGACAAAAGAAGCTTATTCGATTCCTTTAGTGCCTTCAAAGTCAGTAAATCTAGTTGTATGGATCTAAGACGAGGCCAAGTCTCTTGTTTCATGCGAATGAGTCACTACAGCGACGAGTATGGTTGCTGATTTATCAGAGAGCTACATAATGAGCTCAGTGTCTGCTGCTGCCAACCCGACATC
The DNA here is from genome assembly GCA_036024015.1 of Craterocephalus amniculus. NCBI lineage: Eukaryota > Metazoa > Chordata > Actinopteri > Atheriniformes > Atherinidae > Craterocephalus > Craterocephalus amniculus. Next base: position 5,054 of record JAVQJG010070841.1, on the reverse strand, counting down.
ATGAATAGTAACCTGAAATAGCATCAATGAAATATAAATGTCTCTAAATGAATAATTGAGGTGTTTGCATTTGAAGGGACAGACATGCAAAAATTAACAAAGTCGTAATTTTCTTCCCAAGTGAGACGAATAGAGAGCCATAAAGCAAACGTCGCTGAGCAGAGTCGGCCACGCACCACACTTAATCAAAGAAAATGGAAAATCCTCTTCACAAAAACCACCGTTCATAACTCAGATGGCTCACTGAGGCAGAGCAAGAGCATCGGTTCAGAAAGCCATAAATCACCGAGGCAGGGGGGATGGTCTGCTGTTTCTTAAGGATCAAGTGCCAAAGAAGCTTTCCCTGAACAACAGAAGTGCACAGATGCATACAAAGCTGTCTTCATGGGCTCATCTGGACGGGGACACTTCTGGATGCAGGCTGAAGAGAATCCTGGAGAGTCATTCAGCACCTCTCCTGATGGAAAATACTGAAGCCGGTCAGAGGCCACGTGCAGAGAAACGCAGTTATACTCCGTCAGGTGTTCTTTTACACCCACTTCATGAAGCAACAAAACAGACGAGGTCTAAATGGGCTTTGTAGTGCAATTTGCTTCACTAAGTGTGGACTGAGACATGTAAATGACACGACCAAACACACCTGGAGTCAGGTACTTTTCATTTATGTTAAAACAAAACAAAAACAATGTTAATAAAACAAGGGAGATGATGGTGACCTTTTCATCTACACAGAACCGGCTGGTTGAAGCTGTCACCACCACCATCCAGGGGAAGCCAGTGGTCTCCTCTAACACAGATGAGATTTTAACAAAGTGCCATCAGAGACAATACTTGCTCAGAAAACAACTCCTTTGGTGTCAGCAAGTCCATCCGTAGCACTTTTTTATTACGCTTTTATTTTAAAATGTGATTACCTTTTCTTTTTATAGCTGGTTTTATTCCGTTACACTGCAGTATAGAATCCGCCTATTTAACATTGTGAAGGTCTGCTCTAAAATCATGGGGCACCCTGTCCGTACTCTCTCTGCACTATGTGATAAGCAGAAATTGGAGAAAGCTAATTGTATTTTAAAAGACTACTCGCACATTCTCCATTCTGAGTTTGAGTGGCTTGCTTCAGGACACAAACTTCTTTGTCCTGGTTGCAGGACACAGAGGACAACTTTTGTCCCCAGCTCCTCAACTCAGGCTCTCAGCTTTCAAATTAAAATACGTGCACAGGAGCTGTATGCATTATCTGGAATTTGTGTCTTGTATTATTTCTAATTTTGTTGTGCGTGTTTAATAATCCTTTTTTTTTTTGGCCACTCTTTTGCCTTTGAATTGCCTCTGTGGGGATAAATGAAGTTATTTGAATTGAATTGGATTTGAAGAAGTATAATCAATGACAGATGCACCAAAGACATTAAGTAGTCAGTAGGAGCCCACAGCTGCCTTTACATACTGGTCACAACAGAAGCTATACTGCATTTATATGAACTAATGGTTAAGCTAAATTTTAACTTGATCTGGAAACATTGTCATTACTGGCTTTTATGGATTAAAAAAGGAAATCGCAGTCTAAGATGTTATGATGAGCAAATAGCAGAGAGTGTAGTTACTGTAATGTACATATTATGCAGCTCCTGATCCAACTCAACTCAACTTTATTTGTAGAGCACTTTGAAATCACCGTCGTTGGCCAAAGTGCTGTACACACAATTAAAACACATATAAAAACAGATTAAAAGAGAACAAAAGAGATAAAAGAAAAATAAAAACAGGTTTCTCTCCTGCAGTATCCATGTTTTTACAAATCCACTTGCTTCAGACATACTTCCAGTCGTCTTTCTTATCTGATGTGGCTGTAGCTCATATTGAAAGAAAAGACATCTACTAAACAGGAGGTTGATGGTTCAGTTCCCCCCCTGACTACATGTTAAAGTGTCCTTAGGCAATAACCATGTATTTACTCCAGATGTGCCTATCAGGGCTATGAATGAGTAGAGAGGCACCAAGTATGTATCAGTATAGGTGCTGTATGAATTTGTGTGTAAATGGGTAAATGCACATGTAGTGTCAAAGCGCTTTGATGGTCACATGACCAGAGAAGTGCCATACAAGTACAGCCCACAAACCATTTGCCATTTTCATGTGAATGAAGCCATATTTTGTCTGAAATGTGTTCTCTGCTGGTTGGAGTGTGCCCACATGTGTGTGAATGCATGTTTTATGTATGTGTGGGGCCTAGGGTAAAAATCCGTAGTGTCTAATCCAGAAATCATGTAGATAGAAGGTGGGATTCAGATATTATATTATTACAAAGACAAGGTATAATAAACCTGTTGTAGAGGAAACTTCAGTGTTTTGGGGCAGAGGTTGCATCATGTAGTTGGATTCATATAAACTTTAAATCCTGGTTAGAATAAAGAGCAGTTCATATTTACATATGTTATAACCCTCCTTCTCATAAAGAATAGTAATTAGATTTTTTCCACCATATTGTTCAGGTCAGATGGCTTTAACTGTAAAAACAAATTTTGAACACAAAAATTTGAATAAATGCATTTTACTTGTGTCAACAAATGAAAGTCCTGCTACCAATCATGCCTGTCAGCTCTGGGTGTATCCTTTCCTCCCTAGTGCACACACTACATTAAAAATGGCAGCTTTGTTATACTTTTCCCACAGGCCCAGAAGCAAATCACTTCTCCTCTGCTGAAACATTGCATGCTATTAATAATCTTACCACATCATTACTTCCTCAAAGTGGACACACAGCCTGAATATGTGGAGCTAAAAAGGTACAGTTGCTGCTCACTTTGCCAAGTTTGTGATTCAGACTCTTATGATTACAAACTGTAGCATAGTGACAAGATATTTTATAATAATCATTTGTGGTTCAATATTAAATATACAAGTTAATAATAATCTTGATAATCTCCAGTGTTACTATTAAGTCCATTCCCAGTTTTCTACATGCAACCTTTATCATTTCGACCCCATATAATTTGGACAGAACTATAAAAAGAAATACTTAAACATTTCACCCATTATTTAGACTTAAAGTGTTTTCTGTGACCCTCAGTTAAACACACTTTCTTCCTATAGTATATAAACCCATTAACCTCAATTAAACTACAATTCTTCATTTCCTTACATCCCAGCGGGCCCAGTTGTGAGCCAGTAGCTAAAAGAAGTCCCCAGACAGACAATAGAAAACCACAAGTACTAATCCAGCACTGACGTTGTTTTCCTGTCTGCTTCCTGTTGTAACCCCCACAGGAGGGAAGTGAGGGTCTGGTCTTATTGCTCAGGGCATTGTGAGTCTTCCTCTATGAGTTCCTGCCCTGGACAATAGGATAGTCCAGGACTGCCGCACCTTATTACCACTTCTATAAATCTGACTGGTCAACCTCACTGAGAATTGGTTTGCAAGCTCAAAATCATATTAGTGAAAGAAAAAAAACATGAACTTATAAAGGCTTTCAAATCCCTATTATGAGAACGCACAGACTCGTAAATAATCAAAGTTTTGACATCCTTTGATTTTTTCTGTTGTGTTAATTGAACCCCATGACAAATCCAACAAAATCAAATTGTATTTCCATTAACTTTAGAAAATGTGATGAACAGCACTGCATTCTTTGTCTTTTTATCCTGTTATTCTTGTGCTCTATGCCAGACGGCCAAAACAAAAAACATGGCTTTTCTAGCAGGGTTATTTCAAGGGCTGTCACACCCTTAGGCTATTTAGTTCAACTCTACCATCCTTTGCAAAATCTATTTTTAAAATATTATGCCGAAGGATAGACATGCTGAAATACTAAAATATGCTTAAAAATGCCCCTTGCTAATGAAAAATAAACAGAAGGCTGACAACCAACGAACCAAAAAACACAACATAAATAATTAATTAAGTCTTGGCTATACAGTCACATTTACCCTACTTATGTCTGCAAAGGTACTGCCTGCTAGCATAAGCAGTTACGTACTTATGTACGTAGCAGCTGCAGCTAGCCCAGAGCTAAGCTAGTTAGCAGCATCAGTTAGCGAGCTACAGTTAGCTAGTGTGAAAGACATCTAGGGGAAGCCCTTTTTCTTTTGGTTTGTTGTTCAATTTTCATAGAGAAAAAAAAGCTCTGCTCATGCACATGAAAAAGATGTTTAAAAAGAAAGGAACTAGCAGTGAATGCTATGTAGATTACAGCTATTCAGTTTGAATTTCTTATAGGGGATTCAGATAGCATTGATTTTTGGGCCACATGTGCCATCTGGGTGGCACCTCTGGCTGAGTTGCGATGAGGCAAAAAACCTGAGGGCCAGATCATAACCACATTGATTTGGCCACACCTTAAAAATTGGAGGGAAATTAGCCTATGGCACAGTTCCGTAATCTAAGCACTTGGCCCAGATGACACATTTTTCTTTTGGGCCACACTGTGATTTGTAACTGACATATGTAATGTGGCAAATCACATGTGGGACACATCATAACCACTTCAGTTCAGCCACACATTCAGAATTGGAGGGAACTTCTTCTGGGGGAGTTGTGGGCAAGTTGGCAGAGACCAGTGGTGAGCAGGACCGGCTCCCTCATTTTCCATCTATCTTGGTAAGTGAAATCTTCTATCTATATTTTCTTAAATGTTTCATTCATACTCAGTTATTCTACGAACCTAAAATCTTTGAGAAAATGACCATCCAACATAAGTCTGATGAGAGCGTCGCTTAAATGCTGCTGTAACAGTAAAGGTTCATAGATATATTCGCCGAACGCAGCTACTGGTAGCTTTTAAAATAAATTAGCCAGGTATCAGGTATGTTTGAAGCTCAGTGTGATACAAATGATATTAGCAGCCATCATTTATTGCATTAACAGCTCCCGTGTGGTATTTAAATGATGCTAGCAAGTACTTTGCGTGCTAACGCAGCTCCCATGTCGACGGGATTAGATGCTAATGTTAAGTAACGAAGCAATCTATACACAGCGCGTGCACTACCTGTTCACCAACGTTTAAATTGCCGACCGTCTTTAACAGTTTGTAAGGGCTTCTCTAACAAAGCAAACATTT
>JAVQJG010070839.1:0-10541 GCA_036024015.1 Craterocephalus amniculus | reverse complement strand
AAGATAGCGCCCAGTCATTGGCAATAAATAGATAAATTGAGTAACGTGGTTAGATCTGCATTCACCGCCTGCTTCCAGCTTCATGACTTGTTTGCGGCTTGGCTCAGCACACCACGCATGTAGAGCGCTTTTGTGTGGAATATTATTTCTGTGACAGCGCGAGTCATTGTGGGTCCATAAAATCCTGCTTCTAGTTGTATGTGAGAATTATTATTAATCTTGTTATTTAAAGCAACCCTGGTGAAGTTTAACGGACTTGGGAACAAGTCAAGAACAGAAACTAAAACTTAACTTCAAAGTGTCAGTGAGGTTTTATTTCCTCATGAAAACATTGCATCCATTTCTAAAACAGTTTTTCTCTCCGAAACGCCTCCTGTGATCAGCGTGCCGAAGTGGAGAGGCTGGGAAAAACATTTTCTGAGAGCTGATTGGTCAGGAGGATGGAGCTTCCTACTCGCTGATCTCTTATCCAGAACTTAACCTGGTCCGGACCAGGTTAGGCGTCCAGCATAAGTTACCGAGGTGATATGCCTGGATTAAAAGTGAACCAGCTTCGTAGGACAGAAAACCCCGGGTTAATCCCGAAGTTACCTGGATAAGAGAAAATCCGGCTTCGTAGGACAGGGCTCTGCAGTTCCAACCAATCCCGGAGCTCCCTGCGCCCCGCCGCAGGACTCCCTTCATCTGACTGCCCAAGAGATTCTAACGGGTCCAAAGGGATCCTGATGGATCTCCAGTTTTTTCATGTAAATCTTGTAGACTATCGTCTCATTACAGTTTATGGGGGATTTTTTCAGACCATGTTTTGGTCTGACCATCCACTCCTGACCAAGGCTGTGTGAATCCCACCCGATCCTGTGAGATTTGAGCAGGTCCCATTTGGCCTACCTATAGATCTCTACACTAAGGTGGTCGTCATTTATAATGAAGATAAACCTAAATGAAGTAGAGATGAGAAGAGTCAAGTCAAACTCATCAGGTACTAGTGAAAAACAGGCTAAATTTGTTGAACCGTGGACACAACAGACCAGACAGCAACCTGCCAGCTGTTCTGTAGAGAGTTAAACAATCAGTTTGATTCCTTTTTGTCTGCGAGTTGATGTTCGTTTCAAAACCTCAACATGACACATTATAGCTGCCAAATGCGTCTTCCCACTTCTGTTGCCCTGGATACCATATCCTCAGTAACATCTGTCACCAGGGAGTTATGTTTCCATCGATGCTGTGCTGAGCCGGGTTTGATAAATGCATTACTACTACAAAATCATTAGAAATGGGACTGAATGCTCATTAAACATTTTAATATTATACTCAGGAGCCAGATGTTAGCTCATGTTCATTAATAGAAAACTGAATTTAGCTAAAATAACAAAACATTCATCCGCTGGTTTCCATCGCTTTCCAAATACAAGCTGAATTAAAGCTCTCCCGGTGAGAACTCCTGCATTAACCAATACGCACACCAACAACTTGCTGCTGTGTAACAGTGGGGTAAGAGTTAATTCAATAACCACTAATTCCCCAGAGGTAACTTTAGAGCAGAAAAAGCTGCGTGTAAAGAAGGAAACAGCTTAATCACATATTGCCATTCAAGGCGCTGATAGAAATTTAAGCCTCTCTCTGTGAGAAAAGCTGCTAATGAAAAGTTCTGCACGAAGCAGCACACAGCTCTGAAGTGCAAAATGAAAACTCACACCTGCCCTTCTGAAGCAAAACATCCAAATTTAGACCCATCTTTCATCACCACTTGCTCTAAGTGAGATAACAGGTTGTGTGGAGAGAAAGCATCCGCACAATGGGAATAGACAGAAATGCACAGATTTCGCTGAAATGCTAACAAAAGAAAGCAAAGCAACAGAGCAGGAGGCCCCTCGCTGAAAAAAAACCCACTGATGACTCATGTGATTCACACATAATACCCATGTTTTATTTTTAATGATCAGCTTCACTGAAGAGGCGCCGACACGAGAACTGAAGGGGGATATCAGTGTGAAAAATCTCATTTGACTGCAAATGATGAACTTTAAAGTGATCTTATTACTTATTCATTTGTCAAATAAGCAGTCAAAGGCTGAGAGCGTGAGCCCAGCTGACAACATGGCAGTCATTCACTCAAAGCCGCTCTACAGCAGAGCACGCCTGGCCTCTAAAGGCTGGACTGCCGTCAGACTGAGCACATTTATTTCCCAGCATAAAGAGTTCTTGGTTAAGATGCTCACATTTCTCCTGCTGTGAACCCGTCTAAGTGTTTGTGGAGTTAAGGTGGAATGTAGTGAACAGCTCGGAGCCGTCAACAAGCCTAAATATATGCAGTTCATTTTCCATTTTAATGCATTTCCCGATTCCCGTGGTGTTACACTGACTGAATACAGGCGAGTTGGATGTTTAGTAACAAGCTGCAGCGAAGGTGTGGATTCTTTCTTTTTAATGTTTTATTATATGCAGCAGACATTTTAATGTTGAACAACTCTGAGTCACTTGGAGAAGAGAAACAGACAGACAGAAAATATGTCACAGGGATGAAAAGGGAAAAAGGGACATTTAATCTCATCTACATAAGCAAGCGATGGGAAACAGTAACTGGTTTATGGTAAAAGCTATGGATTAGGGAGGGACGGTGATTAGATTAGAGACTATGATTAGGGTTAGGGGAGTGAGGGCCATGGTTTGAGGAAAGTCTGCAGTTGGGGGCATGAACACAAAACCATCAGAGTCCTATGGCAAAAACAGGGTCAACAGGAACGTCTCGCAGAGTTTATGAGGGAAACATTGAAAACCGTAACCACAATCTACACCGTTTATGAGCTTAAAATGAAAATTTAGAAGTTCCAGACAAATCACATCAGTCACACTTGTGCTGCTGCAGCAGCGGCCACGTGAGGCTGTCAGACTTTATTCCCTCCAGTCCACAGGAGGATCGGGTGATGCGTGAAATCAGATCCAAAAACATGACTACAGGTAATAGGCTACTTCATAGCAAAAATTATTTACAAATTGAAAGTGGCAAAAATGAAGCAGAAATAAAGTAAAAATATTTTAGAGACACAAAGCGCCTACAGAAGCGCTGCACGGTTATGTGGGACTCAAATTGTCTCTTAACAAGATGCACCTCATCGTCCCCCGGCCAACTCCAGGCTTTTGATTAGGCACAGCCATCCCGGCAGCCATCAAAATCTCCCCTGCTGGCCAAATTAATAGTTTCTACTATAAACCGTTTATACCGCCCACCCCTATCTGCATGTTTTGCGTTAACCATTAACTGAATTGGGGTTGTGGGGTTTGACCGCATTGCACCACCTCCTCTCCAGCAGCAGCACAATATGGTCTCAACAAATGTGAGACTTTTCAACCAAAACAAAATGAATCTCATCTTTGAGTAGTAACCTGCCGTCAGTAAACTTCAGAAACTGTAACAGCGTAACAAAGGAAAGCGTTATTAGCTGGGCTGGGCTGACATGCTTCCTTCCCGATTTGATTCTTTTACAATTTGATTTAAATTGTGATTCTTCAGCGTTGCCAGTTTTTGTGATTTTTGGTTTCTCTGAGCTGAGACTAATGTGACCAATAGTTCATTTGAACAGCAGCTTTAGAAGAGAAGTGGAGAAAACCGGATCCAAAATGATTTTATGCAAATGCGCCTCTAATGATTAACAATTAATTGTATTATTGTAATTACTTGGAATAACTGATTTACTCTGCAAAATCATCACAATCACTTTCATTAATCTGTACAAAACCAGCTGCTGAGACGAACAGAGGACTCATATTTCCACTCCATTTAACTGGGTTTAATATCTTCTACTGTCCCCTCACATTTTCTATCCAGGTTCCTGCATTCATTTCCAATAAGTGATTGCAGTTCGTGATGAAAGCTTTTGAATTATTAAATTATTGGTTGGCTTCTAGTATGATGATGGCATAAAAACGGCCTCTCCATCAGTAGGGACGAAATTAAAAAAGACAGAGTAGATGGCCGAAACCTCAGACTTTTAGACTTCCAGCAGAGAACATGGATGCCCTGTATTCTTCTGCAGCATCTCTCCTCCTATCATCAGCCTCCTGATAGCAACAACTGACAGGCAGATACTTTATTAAATGCTTAAAAAGACATTAAGGGCTATCAGATAATACAATAAACAGCCAAACAAAAATGGACATAAAGACCCACTGCAGGATTTCATGAGCTGCCATACAGCTCAGGTATCCTCACAAAGGCTGGCATAAAGGCCATAAATACTCCCACTGGCTGTCAAAAGGCTCCTCGTTAAGAGTCTGACACAATCAGTCCTGTGCTGCGGTCCATGCTACACCAAACAATTGGCCCCAACAAACAGCCGTGCCCCCCCCCACCCCCTCCCTTCCTCTGCTACTGCGGCTGCAACACGCTCACATTTCATGGCAAATTACAGAAACAAAAAACGGCTTCACTGCAGACATGAGGTCACACGAGGTTCTGTCTTGTGTGTGTGTGTGTGTGGATCTGCGTAAGTGGCAGGTTTGCTGGGTTTTTCATATAAAATGGCAGATTTTGACACAAGGCAGCAAACAGTGATGTGGGCATCTGCACCGATGCTCAAGCGGAAAAAAAGCAGATTATGAGACGAGATCCAAGCAGACCTCCAGCTGGAATTTATTTGGGTGGAATGGTAGGGTGAGTTGGGAAAAGATGCAATCTGACTTAAAGTCTGTGTGGCTCACCAATGTGCCATCCTGAGATGAATGCCATGCTAAGTATGCTAAAGCTAACATGCGTTACATCATAAGCACCGGGCGCTTTTTCAAGGCTGCGAACCTGAAGATGCTGCAGCCGTCATGTGAATGTCAACAGTTAAAGAGTTCGACGTAAATCTGACTTTAAACATTGGATTTTAAACAAATCTGACCAAAAAGTAGGACCGGCGCAGGTGATTTATTGAGAGCAGAATTGCACATTATGGAAGCTCGTCTCTGCGTTTTCCAGCTTACCAGCATGCACAGGTGCAGAGGTGGAACACAGCCACCTGAGCTAACCTCCATATGCTCGGCTGTTTGTTTATAGCGGATTCATCTCCTTATGTTGTCATCATAGCATTCAGCCATGATGGAGCATATTGCATGTCTTTATAAAATGCTGCCTTCTGAAAACTAACAACAATTAGTCATTGCCACTGCTGGCAGCGCTGGCTGGGGATGCTAGGCAACAGGAAAAGTGAAAACACACACTAAGCTTTAGTTAATAGTTGGGAAAACTAACTGCAAAGAGAGTTAAGGCTCCTGCCTGGCTTCTTCCGATGCTGATTTTCTGATGCCCCTTCAGACTATCGTGCTGGTTTGGAGTCTGTGCAACAAACTTTACTAGATCCAATTTGCTTTTTCACGGGCCAGAGAGCAATAACAGCTCTGTCGCTACGTCAGCGCGCATGTCTGTGCCAATACCGATGGTTGTGTCGCTGGAAGCTCCTCCTGGTTTATTCTGAACTTCTGTTGATACCCCCCACACACACACACAAACACTCACACACACGCTGGGAGTTACTGTCACTGCTGTCCTGTGTTTCTGCTTTATTTATTTCACATTAGAGTAGGTCGACTAGATTACCTCCATGTGTTTAAAATACATCACTGGACTTCATTGGGTACATCTGCTCAACTGCTTATTAACACAAATAACTAATCAGCCAATCACATGAAAATGCTGATTCCAAATTAAATATAATTCTGAATAAAGGGGCTGCTTTTTCCATCTTTAAGTCCGAATTAGTTAATTCCTCCTTGCATCTTCTATCATGTAAACCTTATTTACGCTTTAAGCCAATTCTGGTCGTTTTGCACATGCGTGCTACCTCGCCCTGTCGCCATGACGACCATAAACAGTGCCTCCTGTCCAACATAAACGGACTCAAACGGAGTCTGTTCAGGTGAAAGTGACGTAGCATGCTAGCAACTAGCTGCTGCTTCATAACTAGAATCAACATCGAGTGAAAATGGTTCTTATCACAACATGTTCTCATGTTGTTGTCGAAAAAAAAGGAAACAAGGAGGAATTTTTAAATTCCGGTAGATGTATATACGTAAGGTACGTCACCTCCGCCCTTCTCAATCCCTGGTTTTAAAGCGGAATTTAAGAAAACGTCTATTCCACATAAACCTCAATTTGGAATTAATATTTCCATGTAAACCCGAAGGAGAACATTTTAACTCCGAGTTAAAAAGCACCATGTAACCGTACATATGGTCAAGTCAACCTGCTGAAGTTCAAACTCATCAGAACGAGAAAGAAAAGGACATAAGTGACTCTGAACGAGGCATGGTTGTTGGTCTGAGAGTTTACTGGGATTTTCACACACAACCATCTCCAAGTTTACTGGAAATGGGCTGAAGAAGAGAAAATATCCAGTGAGCAGCAGTTGTCTTGATGGTGTCAGGGAGACTGGGCAGACTGGTTGGAGATGGTAGAAAGGCAACAGAAAGTCAACTAAGCACTGGTCCAGTTAGCAGAAGATCATCTCTGAACACACAGCATGTCCAACCCTGAAGCAGCAGCAGGTATCCCCGTTCTCTGGTATGAGGAGCCTCGATCTAGACTCACGCCTTGTTGTCATGTTGTCAACATGTTAACAGCAGCCGCTGCTGATATAAAGAGTTGTTGGTCCAGGACCTGCTCTGCATCCATTTCTCTAGTAGTTAGTTCTGTCTGGCTCACGATTAGCATCAAAACTAAACCTGCAGTAAAGTTCATGCCCACCGATCTGGTCTCTGCAGCAGCAGTAAAACATCCCAACACTGCTGACAGTTCATGTTTTCTTTCCCAAAAATACAGAAAAACGAACCTAATCAGAAAATGCAGACATGTCAGAAGTAAAATCCAGTTATTATTCTTTTTATTAATCTATCAAAACTGTCTACATGCTCATCTTTATTTGATGGCAATGAACAGATGAAGGAATGCTGAAGCTGCAACAGAGCATTCCTCAGTGATGTACGTGTGTTTTCCACTTCAAACAACAAACAATACTGCCTTTATCTGTGGAAACGCCGGCTGCATGCTGAACACATTCCCACCGAATGAAGGACTTCCTTAATTGTTCTCACATTTATTCTCAGAATGAAATGATTTAGGAAATTATGGTCACTGGAGCAGAGATTTCTTTTGTGTGGCATGGTGTTACTTTTCAAGCATTCAAAGGTTAAAGATCATAATAAATTCCATTATTTACCTGTTGTTGCCTCAGAATGTGTAAATGGAGCGTAAATGAAACACATCAAGCTGGTCATACAGTGCAACTCTGGAGCAAACTCCAGACACAGGGTATGAGTTTTAACGGTTGCTTCGTATTACGCACCATTCTTTCGTCACCACAACAATTTCTGTACAAGCACTGACACAAATTGCCCCGGGGGTAGTGCAAATCCTGACCTGTTTTATAGAAACAAAGGGATCAAATTAAAATGTTCCCACTGAGTGAGCAGAGTACAGAAATATGCCCCCACAGACTGGCAGCACCTGCTGCACTCGGCTCCCGCCGCTCCTCAAAACCATGTTTAGCTTTGTGATCCTCTCCCTCACTTCTAAAAAAAAAAAAAGGAAACAGTAAAAATATTTTTCCACTGATGAGGACAGATTTTAGATTTCATGAGTTTTTTCCACAAGACAATACAGCTATCACAGAAAGGTTGTAATAGTTGAATTCTTATTTTCATAACAATGGCTTCTTCCAGAGCACATATGCAAAATGGAAGAATTGGAAAGATTAATTTGACTTGTTTAACGACTTTGTTTAACAAAATTAAGAAAACTGGGTTTGGGATTAGAAAGTAGATCGGCTGATATTTTACAGGAATCAAAGTAAAAAATATAACACGATCCTCGTCCGAGTTTATTTCTAAGACTTGACTGTCAAAGCAAAAGTCAAACAAAGGAAGGATTTTCTTCGCTTTCACAACTTCCTTTACGGTTAAGAAACTGGTGTTCAGGTTGGGACTGGTTTTTATGCAAAAGAAAATATCAGGGAGGTTTTGGACAAAGCAGGAGTGAGTAAGCGCAGCTTCTTGCTTCACGGCAAAGTAGTGGAGCTTTAAAAGAAGCAGTTGTAATCATGACAGTGTGTAAACTGAGGCATTAGCAGAACGGTATTCATGACCTGAACAGGGCTGAAATGAATGGACTGGATCGGCATGGCACAGTGACACATTTCAATGCACACATTTGATTTAAACACATTTTGAAATCAATTTTTACTAAAGTTACATTTATATTTTTAAGGTCAAATCACTTGGAAGACGAAGGAAAATTTACAAAATTTTTGGTTTGGTTTGACTTATTCCACCACCAGCAATGTTTTGCCCCAAATTTAAAAAATACTTATCAGCTATAAATTCAATATTGACTTTTTAAGTCAGCATTGTTGTGCATGTTTGATATTTTAAAGCTTTTGTTGATGTTTATTCATTTAATTGTGGGGGTGTGCATAGGTTGATGTGTTTTTGGCCACAATAATTATAATTCCTTTGGCATAAAAAGAATCAAAGCAACAGAAATGATCCTTTGTTCAACCTTCAACACTTTGATCAAAGAAATGTTTTAGTCTGGATTAAAAGCAGCCTTTGGTAATAGCCTACATGTTAAACACTATAGGTGGGCAGAAACCATCTCATCATAGAAGTTCTCCAAGTCAGCTTCAGAGGAAACAGAGTTAGGAGTCAAGATGCTCCTGAATACATTTAACAAAATAATTCCCATAGACAGCACAGCTAATCTTATTCTTTGTTTTCTTTCATAGACATACAGCATCACCTAGGACTCCACAGAACAGAGGATACAAAGGAAAAGTAGAAGCTCGGTGGACATGAAAGAGGTGCACCAGCTTCCTTCATTCATCCAGCTGCGGTCTCTGTAATCCTTTACAAGTTTTAAAAAAAAGAGGATTTACTGTCTTTTTCTGTCATCCTATAAAAGCACGAGACCAAGGATCAGAACAGAGCTTATAAAAGAAAAAAAGTGTGTTTCCACAACTGCTCCATGTGGTCTGCATTATTGATGAGCCTAGCCTAATCCTCAGTGAAAACATGTACAGTCACATCATGACACAGTCCATGTGTGGGGGAGGGGGGATGATACACGGAGTGGACAGCTAGGATGTGACCCTTGATGTGAATGGCTGTTCTTACTTACGCATATGCTCACAATGCATGCCCAAGAGAACGCTGGAAGAACATGCAGTGACGGCTTCTTGCAGGCATGGCAAGTGACTATGACCGAACCCTGAGGGAAGCGTGCCTGGCCCGGGTACAGTGGAGATCTGAAAGCTTACATAAAGACCATGACAGGTGTACTTCTGTGCAGAGTGCGGGCATCTGGGAAACATGAGCAACTGAGGGAACCTCTTAGGATGTAAGCTTAATATTAAAATGGACCGAGAGTTCACGTTAAATATTTCTGGAAACATGTCAAAGTCAGCCTAGTATACACTACTTGTATACAGTCATATCTCCGCCTGTAACTCATTGGATATTATTTCCAGTTGATTTCAACCCCTTTAAGCCAGACAATTGTCAATTAGCTTGCATGTTATTTCCTTTACTTATTATTCTGTAAGAATAATAATTAATAATTAATTAAGTAAAAACAGTCACATAAAGCCTTAAAGAGAAGGCAGTGAGTTCGATGTGTTGTACCAACTCCAAAGATGGGAATCAAGTTGCCCAAACTGGAAGAGTTATCAAGATTTGGCAACTTAACCAAAATCAGGAGAGGATAAAGACGACAGCCAGAACCAAGCCGAGGCAAGAAAAATTAAGTCTGACTAGTAAAATCAAATAATGTAAGATCTGACTCACAATAAACAGCACTTATATCGATTGATTTTAAACTGATCTTCTACTAATCTTGTCCAGTGATTTAAGCCAGGTGAGTGAAAGGCAGGAACCATCTAAGACCTGCAGAGTAGGCCTTGGACAGCCCTGGTTTAGACCAACCTTCTGCATTACTATACTCACACAAAATCCACACAGACAAGATTAAGGGCCGGCCGATGTTTGCCTTTGTTCTTGTATCGGCCGATATGAGGGTCAAAATTGCCAATGTCTGTAATATTGATGAGACCAACGCAGTCTTAATTTAAAAATAAAGCACTCCTTTCATTGGCTACTTTCATAGGCCCTTAATGCAGCCCAATGAGACAATAAAATGAGTCATTTTAAAACCAAACATGCATCTGGAACAATTAATTGGATCTCTTCCGGAGACTAAGACTAATTAAATGTAGAGTTGTTCCGATACCGGTATCGGAAATGCCTCCGATACTGCCTAAAATTCTGGTATCAGTGAGTACTGGAGTTCAGGTAGCGGTGAGTACTGGAGTTCAGGGTGCAATTCGATACCAGATAATTTATGAAAATAAGTAGGCCTATCTACTTACTGATTAGCTCTGACACAGTTCTTTTTTATTGTTCTTAAAACAGTTTCACTGTGCAGCCGTCTGCAGCCTACTGTTTTAGACAGTTAGACAAAGAGCTAATAGTAATGATGTCAGCGGTGTGGCAGTATTTCACACTGAATACTC
>JAVQJG010070825.1:0-14650 GCA_036024015.1 Craterocephalus amniculus | reverse complement strand
GGCCAAACAAGCTGAGCCTCCTTCATGCTGCTGTGTCCAAGTATGCTTCAGTAGATTTTAGGTACTGCACGATCCTGTGATTAAAAAATAAACAAGGTCAATGAGGTCGTGTTTTATCTGAAAACAGGTTTTTCCATCACTAATTTATCTGTAATTCACAGCCATCCCAGTAAACCTGCTGTTTCTACTGTGGACGATGTACGCAGTGCTTTAAAACAGAGACATGGAGCAAAAAGATCTGATTGTCTGATGACTGAGACAGTTCCTCTGCCTGGACTCTGGATTCTCCCTCTGAATGTTTCCCCTCACTGAGCAAGTCAGCGCCTCTCAGCTGTCACCGTTTGCTTATCGTATTGTTCTGAGTCCCGTCATCTATAGAAATACTCTGATTACTCTGCAGTGGTGATGGACGAGAAGCTGAGGCCAGAAAACTGGTCAGTCAGTCTGTGAGACTGTGCAGCGTCGTCTGTTGTCATTGGGGTCAGATGGTAGGGATTTTTCAGGTACTGGATGTTTTTCACAGCATCTGCTGGGAATAAATATTGGTGGATCAGATTCTTTTTTATTTACACTTCACTGCCTCCCAACCTGTTCAGAGTAATGGTTGTAGGCTATTTTATAAAACACAGTAGAGCAAGATTCAGATTTTGTTTATAAATTTGGACGACACTTGATCTGCTTGATAAAAACAAACATTTATGATGTTTATGTTTTACCTTTAGTTATTTTTTATAGCCAGCTCCGTTTCTTGTCATAAATCATTTCTGCGTCCTAAAAATCCCTGCCAGAGAGTTTGTAAACTCAAATATGTCTACTTTTCATACAGGTGTATCTGGCAACACGCTGCCAGAGCAGTTCAGTCTAATTCCTGACACCAAACAGACTTTCCATTTCCATTTCCACTGCAAGTCTTAACTCCAGGTGGGCCGCTGAAATCTCCTCCTGTATAAACTGATCTGTCACGGCTTCTCATGACTCACATTCTGACTTCACAGATTCCTCATTTATAGCTTCGCATCGACACCTTTTTTCCCTCTCATTTACAAAGAACAGGCGAGAAGACTCCACATGGATTCAAATGTGATGTTTGCTCATTCAAATTCAAAGCAAAAGCTTTCACAGATGACTGACTGAAGCAGTGAGATGAGAAGCAGATGCTAACACTTGAACCTTTTGTCCGCCTTTTCGTTTCTTCCTGCTGAAATGTGAACGATTTATACCCCACATTGAGCTTTTTTACTAACAATGTTTTTTATGAAGATGTGACTGAACATGAAGGAGTCTCATCAGCCCACCTGCTTTGAATATTACCAGCATTTTGTTTATTCTCTGCATAAATCATGATAGCTCAAGTGCACCTGAGTGTAAGACAGATGAGTTTCATCCAGCATGATCACTTCAAACAGAAAGTAAAGCAGGCCACATGATCCCTCCTCATCCTAACAAGGCAGTTTCATAACTCAACGTAACAGAACAGCTTCTTTGCCTGTAAAGAGGGCTCTTCTGGCCATGATTAGTGATTATGACCCTTGAATGGGCTGATAACATCTCAGGATGCTGGAGGAGGTTGCTCTTCCTGAGGTCACTTCCATCTGATGATCAACTTATTAAACGTGACTCAGAAGACATCAAAGCAAAAATGACTTCATTCAGACTGAAAAAGATATTGCCATGACAGAAATCTGCATAATGCCAGAGTGATACAGCATTACATTTTCTAAATGTGCTTCTGATGGATTTCAGCTCTAATTGGCAGGAAGGAGGAAAAGGTCCTTTACAGTATGTCTCATTGATATTATGAAGTAAGAGACATACAGTGGCAGTGGTCATATTACTCCTGTGGATCTGAGTGGGATTAAACTGTCTGCTGACTGGGCTTTGTCCAGAGAAGAGTGTGTCCTCTGAGGAAGTTAAAACAGAGCTGCAGACAGAGTGCTGGAGTATAATCAAACACAAAGGAAGGAGGAGGAGGAACTTTCTTCTACTGTCCGTGTTACGTTGAGGTCAGGTCAGAGCGGAAACAGAATCTGCTGGAAATGTCATGAAAGCATGGATCCATCCTGTCTTGGATCAACAGTACAGGCTGCTGCTGGTGGCCACCTGAAGCCCCGTTTCCATTGAAGGAGAAGTTTGGTATTTGGCAACCTGGTCCTGGTTTCTAGCATGAAATACGATCATTTACTCACCCAGACAGTTTTGGTGTAACTGTAACTCCTTCGGGAGATTTTTAGATCCACTCGCGATCAGCGCACATCCAATATAATTCAAGTAAACACGACCAGCTCACGCAGCCTCTAAATACCGTCATTTCTGCCACAAAACTCCTTCATTTCACCAATGTTTTGTCATGAGTCGCTGGTCTGATCCCTCTGTGAGCTCCATGCGGCTCAGAGTTGTGTTTTGTGGTGGCGATCCGTCGTTATTTACAGCCATTAACTTGGAGTGGTGGCTTCGAGGACGTCACTTCCAGGCCGCATCACAGAGCCTGTAATGGCTGTAAATGACAACAGATCGACAAAAAAAGAAACTCCAAGCCACACGGAGCTCACAGAGGGATCAGACAAGCGATTGCCATATGAGAAAAGGACACTGGGATGGGATAATTGCCTTATTTAGAGGCTGCATGAGCTGGTCGTGTTCACTTGAATTATATTGGATGTACTCTGATCGTGAGTGGATCTAAATATCTCCTAAAGGAGTTCAAGTTACACCAAAACTGTCTGGGTGAGTAAATGATCGTATTTCATGGTAAAAAATAGGTCCAGGTTGCAAAATACCAAACTTCTCCTGTAGGGGACTGACTTAAGGTGGTAGGTTTTTTGAGCAGATTGGTACTGTAAACCAAATCTCTGTTGCTTTTGCACAGCTAACCGTACCTTTAGTTGGTTGGTAGAGCTTAAGCTGGGCGGCGCGTCAGCTACGTAACAGTGTGATGTCATAGCAACGCTTGTCTTTAATTATAAAGAATAACATGACAAAGAAACATCCAGCTGTGTGTGTTCTTTCTTGTAAAGTGGCTTTAAACAACAAAAGACATCCACATGGACTGTTCTCGCTCTGTTCCTATCGATGAGGATCCTTTTGATCAACCAACAGATTGTGGCGAGGCAGCACTGTACCATTGAAATTAGGATCTGTAATAGCTATTCTCACACCTTTTCCAGTTTTTGCCAGTGGAAACACAAAAAAAATGCTCACTGAGCTGAACCAGTTGGTGGAAACAGTCCCTTCATACAAACATGGGATGATTTAATCATCACAGCCGTGATCCATCATGTCCAACCCTTTTTCAGCACCGTGGAGCATCTTCAGCTGCTGCTTCCAGCAGGATGATGCTCAATGTCACACAGATCAGATCAGCGAGTCCACTGGAGGAGGGGCATCAAACTCATCTTAGTTCAGGGGCCACATTCATCGCCATTTGATCTCAAGCAGGCCAGACTAGCCAAATAACAGCATAATTATCTAAAAATTTAAAATAAAAACTCCATATTTTCCCTTTTTTCAAGTGTTAAGAAGTACAAGTATATGATCAAGATGTTTAAAATTTAATGGACTAAACATTAAGATAATTTTATGAATTTGAATTTTCCTGAAAATATATATACATTTATTAATAATTCTTTTCTCTTTAAAACTCATTTCATGTTTTCATTTTGTATAACGTTTTCATTTATATATATTCATTTCCATATTTTCTTCATTTTCCATATTTACTAAATTACAAACAGATCACAGGTCATCTAATCACACAACATTTTATCTCAGGTACCTGGAGCTAATACATCCAAATTCATCTGCCGGGCCACTTTTGGCCCCCGGGCCGTATGTTTGACACCCCTGCAATACTTCCCCTTTGGGATGTGGTGGAACGGGAGATTCTCATCATGATGTGCAGCAACTGTGTGATGCTTTCATGTCAATAAGGAGCAAATCCTCAGAGGAAAGTTTCCATCACCTTGTTGGATATATCACACCAAGAATTAAAGCAGATCTTAATAAAAAAAACAGTCCAACCCGGTTCTGGAGGATGGGCCTTATAAGGTGGATGGTGAGTTTAGATGAGTTGTATAAATGCCATTTCTAACAGATTTATTATGAACACATTGAATATTAACAGGATCAGGTCTGTTTGGGCCTTACTGTCTTCTTAAATATTATTAAAAATGCTGGAATTTAAATGTGCCTTTTAATTAACAAACCATGGGTACCATTTGGTAATTTGTATAATGAGAGGTGACAGCCTGAGGGAGGATGGGCTGCTGTGATTATTCTTATTTTTGGTAAACAGCAGGAGCTTTGGAAGGTGGGGCTGGATGAATCTGCTCCCAGTGAGACGTCTCATCAGAAGGCCAGTTTGGCACGAGCAGAATGCCAGTCGACTTCCACTGGGCAGCGGGAACCTGTTGTGACATCCAATTGTGGCCCAATCTGATCAGACAGAGAAGAGACTGCCGGCACACTGAGCCAAACTCCAGAGTCCGGCTGAAGTCAAAGCACACAAAAGCCTGCTGTCTAAATCCTGACTGCTGTTCCCCATCTGACTCATGGCTGCAGGAAGACGCTGATAGGAGCCAGATTCATAGAAAAAAATCTATTTATCCCTAAAGACACCAAACCAAAGCCAATTTCCTTCTTTTATGTAAAGATATGGGTAGAAGCTCAGTCTTTTTAATCCCAGTCACTTTGGCAACATGATGTTTTCAGCACAGCCCAGTTGTCAGATTCATCCATCCATTTTCTGTACCGCTTAATCCAGTTGCATTTTTAAGGTGAGAGGCGGCGAACGCAGGGTCAGATGTCCGTTGTCAGATTATGAGGTTAAAATGATTCAAGATGAATGAATAAATAGATTTTGCTCCGTCAATGACAAGCAAGCGAGAAAACAGGATTTTCTACTAGAATTCACACAATGACCAACTGTCACCAAAGCTTTTCTCATCCCAACATCTTTCACTCAAGTCTTGGCTTTCAGCTGAAAAACAAATACACAACAGAATCTATTTAAATATTTTCTTTTTTCCCTCATTTTCACTTATTCATGCCACCTCATTTACCAAAACTCAAACTCTTCCTCTTGTCTATATTCTAGCCAAACAGCACCATTATTTTTATTCCTTTCAGACACAGAACTTATTGATCCTTGGCTGCTTTACCACCAATTAAAGCTCTCTGATTGGCGGAATCTTTGGCAGGAAGTGGCTTCCTCATAATTTACAGGTCAAATTAGAGGTCTCTTACCCACAAAGTCGTTATAGTTGTCTGTTTTTATGATAAAAGTGAGATAAATAATGCTGTTATCATGGAGCGTTGTTGCAGATTTACCACATAGAGTCTCTGAATTGACCCTACATTTTGTGGCTGGTTTATAAATTCCTGGGAAACATCCATATAAGTGATAGTGCAGTGGAGTTTTGCACCATCTCTGCCACTTCAGCAATCCTCGTGTTTACGTCATTTTCCTACAAATGATGCACCTTTGTTATCTTCATACGGATTCCCTCACATTTGAGATCATTGAGGAACATATTCAGGTAGAAAAATCTATTCCTCAGTGTCTTATAAAATGCCCTCTGATGTGTTATTTCTCAATCTAATGTCTTTATAGCCTCTGATATAGCTCAGAGTCATGGTAAACCAGTCTTTACAGAGTAATATCAGCGATTACAAGGCCAGTAAAACAGCTGGTAACTATACCACTCTACCACATCAGGAATTTAATCGGTGCATAAAAACAATTACAGGAATAAAAGGCCCATTATCCAGCAGAGAATTTTATCTACAGGTAATAAGCAGAGAACTGTTTACTAAAAAAAAGGGTTGACTTACACAACTAAAAGATTAAGACTAATGAAAAAAGCTGAACAGCCAGGCCTCTGCTCTCCCAGCATGATCCGAATCCCGGGATGCGGAGCCTTTTTGTCCTCCTCAACCCTCCGTGTGTGCAGTCGGGTAGAGCAGCGCCTTTTATCTGAGATCTCTTTGTGATTGGACTCGCTGTACTCCACCAGGGGGACCCAAATACAGTAAGCACAAGCTCTTCAGCTAAGCCACGGTGACCTTGGAGCTGAAGGTGCCGCTCCCTGGGAGCCCATTGAGCAAACGATATGCGGCACGGAGGGAGTCGGGAATACAAACATTCCATTACCATGCATAATGTGAGCCCCCTGCTGCACCTGTCCTGACACCTTACAGCTCTACCATCTTCTCTCATTTTATCCTGCCATGGAGGGGAAGGGGGGGGGGCTTGGGGTGGCTCCCAACGCCTGTGCAATCTGGCCAAAGAGGAAGAGACCGCAGTACATGAATAAAGGGACTGGTTTGCTCCAGGCAGAACTGAAATTGGTCTATTACCCCGCTCCATTTGAGATCAGTGTGGGAGGGAGTGGCGGGGCCAAGCACTGAAGCTTCTCTTTTTTCTTTTTTGCTTTCTTCTGTCTCCTCCCTTTGTTGTGTGAGCCTCCTGCTGCAGGAAACACTGTGATCTCCAGGTAGAAAGTACAAATGTATAACTACTTTGAAGCCCTTATTACAGCAAACTTAAAAGTTGTCACATTTAGTCACATAAAACCCCCCATACCAAAAAAGCTAAACAGGAAGCAACTATCTCAAATCTCAAAATTTTTTCTCACAGTTTGCTATATAATGGAAAAAAAGAGTCAGTATGAATTTAAAGCTTCACCAGTTTGGCGATTTTTGTTTTGCTCTTTGCCTCCCCCTACAGCCATGAGATGGAACACCACTGGCATAAAGCCCATGGAGAGCCAGGTACATTTCACATATATCCTGTTAGTGGGAAATAAAACCCTCATTCTAATGGATTCAACTTGGAATCAAGAGAGTAATAAATATATAAAGAATCTGAATAACTTCATTTCATGCAGTGTCGAATTATAAGATAAAAGTAATTCCAAATTAAATATCTGATTGAGTCAAATTTTTCACATTATACCTTATATAATAGCCTAAAATTTAATTTGCATTGCATTTTGTAACATACCTCATAGATCTGAGTTATGTGCTTCACTGCCTGTTATGTTTGTGTTTAGACAAAGTTGTTGTCACCATGGAGACAAAGCCATCACCACTATCTCCATTCACATCATCATACTGGTGATAGACCTAAACTGTTTTTTGAACTCTTGTCTCTTATTGTAGTAACTTTGTCTCTGTGTTATTTTCTGTAGTATTGAACTCTTATTATTTAATTACAATACTAGAATATATAAGTAAAACAGTTTCCAGTTCGAGTTATATAATTAAGTATAATATTAAGTTAGGCTACCTTTGGATAATCAAATATTTCATTGGACAACTTTAAATTGTTAAATGTATTCTGTAGCTGAACTAGTCTCTTAAAGGTGCAGTGCATAATAAAATCAAAGGTTCATGACAGAAAAATACTATCTATAATTTAAAACTGTTTATCTATTGGCATCTTATCACTTTACTAAATTAACTGTTATGTTTTTATTTTCTTGGAATAAACCATTTATATCAACTTGCTGCGGGTCTCTGAATGGACAAACAACTTTATGATGCTTTAAAACTGCAAGATGCAACTTTAAAACTTATTTGATAGGAGCTACGGCACCGTTAAAAGGCAGTAAAAGTAGTTATCTGCAGTCATCGCTGTGGATGACTCATCAGATGATCCACCGACAAAAACACGTTTATGTCCGGAAGAGTTTTGGCCACTAAGAGCCACCATCCATTCACAGATGTGTTTGGCATCTGAAGACATTTCAATTCTTATCTTTACCACTAGATGTCAGTAATCCCCACACACTTTACCTTTAAAGAAAGGTTTTGAATAAAGATGTTCCTTTTCAATTGTTTTTTCAAAAAAAAGAAAAGCAAAACTGGAAAGGTATCATCAATGCTGAAAGGCGTTGCCTGTTTCAAGAAGCCAATGCTAAACCACATACTGCATCTGTCCCAGGGATCTGCAACCTCAAGTGGCTCTTCTGACCTTCCTTAATGGCTCTTAATTACATTGGCTAAAAATTATTAATAACCAGATTATATTTTCAATATAGATTTTGTTAATGCAGGTTTTATCATTTTTTTCAAGAAATGACAACATTGAATTTCTACAACATAATGACACTAAAAGTACCAGTGATATTGTTTTAGAGCTCTTTTTCTTCTCATTACTTTGGAAACTTTCAAAAGAAAAAAAAATCCACATGTATTTCAAAACCTAAAACTAGAAAAATAAAATTGTGGTTCTTCAAAAATGACAAATTTCTTATTTTAGCAATGTATCAAAAATGAAAAGTAGTTGTTTTTTAAAAGGTCATGTAACATTTGTGGCTCTAAAAGAGTTTTATTTAGCTGGGCTGAAGGCACAAAGTGCTCTTTGGATTGTAAAGGTTGATGACCAGTCCCATCTCAACAGACCATAATGTCTGGATGGGCCGGAACAATGAGCAAAAATCGTTCTTAAAACAGTGAAATGCTTAATTGGTTCATGAAATTTACAAACTGTTGCTCTTATCTCTACGGAGATTTTACACAGTCCCAGCTTTCTGAAATTGTCGTAGTACATAATCAGCTTTGTCTACATTAAATTCAAACACTGAGCTGGAAATAAGGCTTGCAAGAGCATATTAGCTCAAATTGAGTATATGGAAGTGGTGCCGATGTCACACTCAGCTCTGACTAACCAGATATAGAGATGGATCACCTGATATACTGAGATAAAAAGAGTTTCATTATTACAGTCTAAGCATTGCAGCTGCAGAACGGGAGCATTGTTACTCTTCTTTTCCATTTATTTTTTACATTTACCAAACCCATCTCAGTAACTATCATAATGGTAAATCAGGGGCATCAATTGACCCCTAGCTCATACAAAGACGCTCATAAGTGCACTGATTAGTTTCTGCCATTTATCCATTTGTAAAAGAGACCATTAGCAGAAGAATGATGAAATAGATGCAGTGTGAGGTGTTATCTATGCGCTACAGATGAGAAGAAGGCAAGTCCCTGCTCATGCCATCTGCCGTAATGCTGAGGACCATACAATCAGCCAGTATTGTAGCTGAAGAGAACCTCTTCTGCCTGATCGTTTGGCAAATGGAGATGCAAAGACGGAGAGCCGACAGTGTTTTTTCCTGTGATTTTTCTTTATGCCATATTATTTTTCTGCCGTGTAATCAAAATACTAAAAGCTTTCCTTTTCCTTGAATACCGGCATGTTGTAATCTACCTGGAATCGCACAGAAACATGTTTGCTGCAGGATAGAAGCTGCATAACGAACAACATGAGATGAGAAAAAGCTCTTTGCTTTTTTCTTGGTTTCAAATGACCAAACGCTTGCAACATTGAGAGAGTGAGGACCTGGGGGAGATCGAGGTCAACCTCCCAACTCCAAGAAGTTGTCTGCCAAAATTAAAGGAGCCATTCTCTATAATGACTGCAGTGAGGTAAACAGAATTAATCAAGATTACAGGACAGGACAGCTTGAAGGTGGCTCAGTGTGGGGAGAGGGACGGGCTGAGAGTCCGCACTAGTCCTCAGCTTACCACGGCTCAGATAAATAGGTGATTTATTGAATCCATTAATAGTGAGGGGCAACCCACACATCTCATTACACAAGTTAGATTGTTTATAGTTGGCAAATAAGTTAGGAATGAGAATATTCAATCATGAGTCATGGCTGGTGGGAAAGGTCACACCGATCCAAAGCCCCAACAGAGCATCCTGACGGAGAGTAAGGGAACACGGGATTGCATCATCACGTGACTCGTTTTAGGCATTTAGCCTCAAAATAACCACCCCCATGTTTGATCATGTTTATTGTCTCCAGCCATCTGCAGCTGATAACCCCTGACTGAACAAGCTGTTAGCTTTCCCAAGAGGCAGAGCAGAGAAATACTCACATATTCAGTAAAAACATTGAAATCTCATTTTTCCTTCAGATCTGCCTCATTCTGGGTGTCACAGAGCCAACAAGGATGGAAACATTCCTCAGATATGTTGCTCGGTTCTGACAGGAAGACCCGTCGCTTTCAGAAAGAAGTGATTAGGCAGGTTTCAGCAGCCCAGAAACATCAGCAGCTTTAGTCTCCCAGTAAGACCAGTGATGAACACATCACACCAGCTTTAACATCTTTACACTGGATTCCAGTTCAAACTGACAGTCAGTCACAGATTAGATTTTAAAACCCGACTGATCGTGTACAGAAATGTTTAGAGCCAGAATCCAGAGATCGTAGACCACCTGCAGGAACTCTGCAGCCGACCTCTGACCTTCACACTTTCGCTGCTTTAGATTGTTTTGATTTAATTTATGTTTTACGCAATCTTACGCTAATTTTCATTAAGAAACCCTTTTAATTATGCTTTAATACATTTCTTTCTCTCTTTATAATATTTTTGCACTTTTTAATCATTCTTCACCGAGCGCTACTGCTGTTGATGTTCTCTGTAAAGCACTGGGACTTGTGTTGTATGTGAAAGGTGCTGTACAAATAAACCTGCCTCGCCTTTCATCGGACAGCTTGTTTGGTTGGTTTTGCTTGAAGCACAGAAGAGTGGACAGAGCTGTTCTCATGTTTTTGTTACATGGCACTCCTTAGGGTTTGAACTGTTTTGTTTGGATGATTTGTGTGTTATTAAGTTGAACAAGTGGAGTTCATGACGAGGATGCTGATTGGACATCTTGATTTCTTTAAATTGGGGGCAAAAGCAGCTCGTGAGGTGATGTTTGCTTTGAAGGCATTGCTGCTAACCGCCATGGCACATCAAACGTCGCAGCTGAGAAAGCCCAAACAAACCCAGTAACATAAGAAAAACACCTGCAGCGTTAGGATCTTGTGCAACAATCATCCCTTCAGATTTCATCTTGTGGAGAAAAACTACAGAAACTACGCAAAGCCATCGATTTTTACTGGGTTTGCTCTGATTTCAGCTGCAGCTGAACACATTCCTGTGACATTTAAGGGAATTAGGGGAGTTAGGGAAAAATAATAACCATTTTGTCTCTATTAAAGAGCTTAGCCAAGGCATATCGCTCTCACACGAGCTGTGGAAGCAAATTGGAATCCTCTTCTTGTTTGGTGGCATAAAACTCTTTAGACTGAAAATCCGAGAGGACTGCCATCATTTGAGGCTCTTCATAAACAGGCTGAGTGCTTCAGAGTTCAGGGAACAGACCTTGGAATAAACATAAAAGCCACATTGGGATCACATCTCAATAGTTGTCAGTAAAACAATCCCTGAGCTCCCTCCAGATGTCACGTGGTTCCTCCATAAGTTTCCCTCATGAGACTGAAGGGTGAATTGGTGTGTCTCTGCCCTATTCTGACCTTCAGCTGCGGGCCAACAGTCCACACCGATCAGGCGAAGGGAAACCAGGTGCCAGCCCTATTTCATCCTCTGTCAGATGTTGACAACCTGCATAAACATCCAGAGAGCAGCGCAGCTCACCTGAGGGGGAAAAGCCAGGATGAATGATCCGACGAGTCACTCAGACGGGAACCAGTTCAGTTAGGCTAAACCTGTAGTAGGAAACGCTGCTGAGGACGTTCACATCCACAGGGTTTCCGTTTTATTCTTTCACAGCAGCACATTTGTAAGTTAATGTCACCAAATGGCAGCTCTGGGCAATGCTGGAATTGGGTTGTTGTTCCTCCAAAAACCACCTGACATATGATGTTATTGTTAGCATGGACTACTTTAAGCTTCTAGTGACTTTACAGATGATTCTGAGAAGTTTTGTAATGTGTTTTGTGTTTTTTAAACCTTAGAGGCAAGAAGTGTTTACGTAATAAAAACTATTTCCCACTGCTGTGCACCAATATTTGAAATTTATCAAATCCTCTTTAGTCTCTGTGGTCAAAAACGTGACAAAATGCAAGTATTTTGCTGTAAAAAGAAAAACAGAGAATATTTTTCTATAATATTAGAAAACCTCATTCAGTTATGTTATAGTGAAATATATTTCACAGGGACAACATATTTGTATTTTGGTAGAAAGTAGCTAATTTACAGTTTTTGTAGGAAAAAAGGCAAAAAATACAATTATCACAATAACAAAATACCCATAAATAATAGTTGTGTCTTCATTCAAGATGTCAGAAGCAAAGAAAATAAAAATGTACAGCATTACATACTGTAGACATTCTTTTCTCAGAAGCTATCGATACATTGAAAATAGAAACAATGACAGTCACTATAAACAAAATGTGTTTCCTGAGCAAGAATTTATTTGGTCTGATGACAGAATCAAAGCTACCAGGTGGTTCAGAGGAGAGGAGGAGAGGAAAGAGGAGAGGAAAGAGGAGAGGAAAGAGGGGAGGAAAGAGGAGAGGAAAGAGGAGAGGCAGGAGTTGGACTTGGAGTTGGTTTATGTAACTGACTGAAATGTAATGAAGCTCATTGTTTGGTTACTGATGTGTTTCTCTGACCTTCATAGTAATGTTGCACAAATGTTAAAAAATCATGTTTATCTAAAAAGTTCTTCAAGTTTCAATAGGGAGATGAAATTAAGTAGATTTCTTATTCTAAGTGATAAAAGAAGATGATGATGACCCCTGCGCTGCACTAAATATATGAATGAGTCAAACTACTTTATTAAAATATCAATGATTAAAATAATACTGTATTTAGGAGAGACAAAACTGCTCCATCTACACTGAATGAGATGATTTTCCAAATAAATCTCCCACAGATCTCTGTGGGACACTTTTATGTCTCTATCAGTCTCAAAATCAGACCTACACCCTTGTTATGGCTCCTGAATGTTTAAATTTCACAGTCATTTGACGGCAGGCAATGCAAACATTTAAAAGTCCATGTTAGACATAAAACCTGATTAAATGATTATATTTCTTTAACACATCTCAGCAGTGCCACTTAATGTCACAGGACTACGGATGAAAATGAGCATGGTGCTAAATCTGGTACAGCAAGTTTGTTCATTAATATACACTGTCCCATTCAAATACATGAAAACATCTGATGGGTTTTTGATCCAAAATAAAAGCCTGTAGGCAGACTGGATCATCAAACACACACTGACGAGGTTCATTTTGATGGTTTGAGATTTGAACAAGAGTCCTAAATAAGAGCATAACATAATCTGATTGTGAAACACTGAGATGTGCAAATGATGTATTTTTAAGAGAGAGCTCATTCTGCATGACGGACGCAGAAACGATCGGTTTATTAGCCCTTCAGTCATGCTGTCAGTGTCTGCCATAATGTATCGTTGATGCTTTATTGTCTGTTAGTCCTCACTGCTCAGCGACTGAGCAGACAGAAATCCTGAGCTGCGTGTTTTACCGGGACCAAGCAGCTGTGGCGCGGCATCTCCTGTATCAAGCTGCTTGAACTTTGCATTGTTTCACAAACAGGCGCCATCATGAATTATTCAGACGGGGAAGTTCCATACGCTGATGTGTAGATAATGTAGAAGAAAGAAGCCGAGGTCATCCCTTTTTATTTTATGCACGAGGAAGCTAATAACCCACAAGGGAGAACATTGCGTGCCTGGCCTATGGGCTATCTACTGTAAACACACTCTATAAACCAGACGTACTCTCCTGCAGGCGTGCCTCAGCCAGACAGAAAAACTTCATCACAGTAAAACCAGTTTATCCTCAGCAGATTCTCTGTTCAAACATGTTTATTACAAAAGAAATGGAGGCTGCTGTCTCATCCACGATGTGAGCTGGAAGCCCAAAAAGCTATGAAACTCACTTTCTGCAAAAGGTACTTCTGAAGGTTTCCCTGGGAAAGGGCGCATGGTTCACAGAGCAGCTCTGTATTTCTCTAAAGCGTTGGCCATGCCTGACCTGATCCTATTTTGAATGGTCCTCTGTGGTAATAAGGTCATTTGTCTTGTGCAAAGGGGAGAGGACCTAGAGTTGTCAAACGCAGAGCTGGAGATAAATGTGAAAGACTGTAGCAGGGGAAAGAATTAAGGCAGTCAGCCCTCTACTTTTCTGATATAATGTAAAAAAGAAAATAATTAAACAAAACCCCGCCATTGCAGTTAAGCCACATGTGACGTCTTTTTACTGAGGTGCTGGGTTTTAACTTGCTTATACCCACTGAAAGACCCACTGATCCACAGCACCAGGATCTACAGCAGCGACATAATAGTGTCATCAGAAATGTAGGAAAATGAATATTGTTTCCTTGCTGAGCATCATGTTGCAAGCATCCCAGTTTGCTATCATTTCTGAAATACTAAACTATATTGCTCCTCGCTCAGACATCTTAAATCTGAGTGTACCAAAGGACAAAATAACCTCTAATGCATCCAAATTCCTTTTCTAAATGCTCCTTTTATTAATTTGCTTCACACTATTTGTGTTTTGTGTTTAGTCCAATGTCTTCTGTGTTTTAAATTTCCTTTGTCCCACTTTTCACTCTACTTCTATAAAATGTCATACTATTTGTTGGTGAATTTTGGAAAAATAAGTAGATTCTCAGTACCTGGTGGGATAATGGAGGAAGGTCAGACCACACGTGCAAGCTGCTCACCATGCACAAATTAACAAAATGCAACTCTCCTTTATGGCGATTATTAAGTTCCAAAAGGGGCGCGCTTGAAAACCGAACGCGCGCACCAAAACGGAGCGCAAGCATGGTAAACACCGGGCGCGTGTACGGGATTCGCGCGCATAACCTTGT